>JAQFZA010000720.1:0-14112 GCA_034695115.1 Desoria olivacea | reverse complement strand
GACGAGTTTGTAACATCAGTTATAACTGAAATCAGAGGTGAAGTAATTTCATTACATCTTAAAATATTTTGATACGTATTGACCATTGTTTTAAATAATCTCAAACTAATTGACGATTTGCAGGATATGAATCAGCTTTAAGCCTAGACGACGCTGCTAAGGTATTGGCAATGCTTCTTATACAAGGAGGAATCCAATTTGTTAAAAGATTTCTTGGAAAAGAGCTGGTGAAGTTGACAACAGATTGGCGAAATGGAATCATAAATGATGGCGTCTTTGCGGCAGTTCTGCGGGCTATTGGTGAGTGTTGAATGAACAATAATTATTGATATTGTCCTTCAATTCATGAGGTTAGGGGCTAAGATTCTTTGTTTTAACCAGATATTAATAACATTATAGGTTACTTCTGCAAGGACTCGGTGGAGCCTCATGATTTGACCTCATTGAAGAAAGCATTTGACAGTTTGGCGAAGCTGAAAAATCAGCCAGGTAATTTAAATAATTGTGCCAGTTAGAATTAGTTCATGGAAAATGCAGAAGTTACACCAGATGCTAAATATCGTTTGTTTACAGTTGTATTGGCAGAGGCAATGGATGAATGTATCAAGTTAATCGACGAAAAAATTAGTACCATCGGAAATTGCAAGAAAAGAAAAATTGGCAATTGGGGATGGGTGTACATGAAGACACCTAGTAAGAAATTACTGAAGAAGCGAAAGCCGACCATAAACAAACTTTGCTGAAGGTATTTAAAATACCCAACTAGATTTCTAGCTCTTAAATCTAGAAAATGTTGATTTCTAGAATCCCTAATTTGTAGTATTTGTGTTGAAGTAATTTAAAGTAAAGATTTCCTGTCAATTTTCGTATCTTTCTATATGGTTTCTTAAAAACGACAAGGCTCCCAAGCCCAGCCAGCATACACTTGCAGTTAGTTGTACCTGTTCACGATGTCAACATTATTGATACGACCGTACATCTATGGCACTAATGTTGATAGTATTGCTTCGCATGGGAAGGAACACCGTTTAGTCCTTAGAGTATATAATTTTGTGTTATTATATACTCTACGGTTTAGTCTGCAATTAGGTTGCTCCTGTCTATTTGCATCAGGGATTCATTAAGTTAACAATTGTTTAATGGATATAACATAAGTTGCCCGTTTTTTATAATATTTTGTGCCCGTCTTCTTTTGATTTTTTAATTTTTGTTTAGAATTTTTTAAACCTACGAAATATTTTGACCTTAAAAGCCCCCGGTTAACTGTTTATCAATGAATAATATGACGGGATATTTATAAATATAAGTTAATGATTCAATAATTTCAATTTTTTAAACAACGGGCTAATTTATTTCTAAATGGGCAGAAGTTCATTATTATGCAGGCATGTTTTATTAGAAAAAAACGGGCTGAAAATACCTTTTTGTGCAAATTTTAATGTCTGTCAAAACGTAACCCGCTCCTTCGTGAGAAGTTTTGATTCAACAAATAATAATAATAATAAGTAAGCAAGCTTGTAAGATAACTATAGCACAGGATTAGAACAACTGTCCATGTCTATCGACTACAGCCGATGGCTACAATTCAAGGAGCATGACCTTACTGTGACATAATTACGTATGAAGAGAATGACCAGACTTGCAAAACGGAAAAGGGGGATGGAGTAGTGTTCGGGATGCTTTACGATTATTGTTGTACATTCTGTCTAATAACTGTTTGATATAGAATACCTCACCATTATGGTTATGGACTGCATGTGTTATCATAATATCCAGTCGTAGTCCAATAAGACGCGCGAAGTAGATAAGATAAGACCGTGTCGTATGGAAATATGCCATCGTTGTCGTCCTCAAAAGTCCAATTGAAGTAGAAAATGTGTTCAGTTTGTATTTAGAATGAAATAAAATAAATTTTAAAGGGCTTAATAACTAAATATAACATTCCCATAAGAGATGTTGAATAGAAATATGACAATTAGAGATGACATGTTAAGAAACGCACCGCACTTGAGCATGTCAATAATTCTGAGGTTACCACTCGCAAAAACCTGGAAGGATAGGAAAAAGCACAATGATAATTAATGTTAGAAAATGAACTACCTAGTTGAAAAGTTCAATATATTTTGCCATTAAGTTAAATAGGATTTCATAAAAATGAAAAACAGTGCCTACTTTCTGATTCTCAGTGTCAAAGCAGGATAAAAAATGGTTTTTTGAACTTGATAGATTTGCTAGTTCGAATTTTGAAGTCATTTGTACACATATATGATGATGTGTTTTTGAAGACAATTGCATACATTAAAACTTTACCGAGTCAAACCAATATGTGTTCTTATAACAATTGAAATTGCAATAGTCACGGCCTAACACAAATCCTTGGGCCTGACATTCATAGTGAATTTGTAATTTGAAAAGGACTAGACAAAGATGTTATTAACAAAGTTGTTATACTTATGAACCTAAAACCGTAACACGGTTGGAAATGTATTTCTTTCAAGTCTTTACTTAAATCAAAATGAACTTACGATGGCATTTGGTGGTGTAGCAACGGGGAACATGAAGGTAGTGGAACTGGTCACCGTTACAGGCAACGTTAGGTAAAGAGGATGCACTCCCATTCTTCGCGACTTAAAAATTCCATCATTTTCATTACGGATTTTACATGCAATTTTAAATATCAGGTTGTTTTATAGTAATTGTGATAATTGTACTTACGAGGGAGAAAACAATCGGAATGAGGGCATTGGCAGATGCAGTATTGGATATGAACTCTGCCAAAACGGAGGTCAAAATCATCAGGATGAAAAGTGCAAGGGGATGTGGGAGATCCTTTAGTCTCGTCAATTGCTCACCAACCCAAAACGACAGGCCGGATATCTGACAAGCATCCGCAATGGCAAAGCCTCCTCCTACGTATCAACGACATTTAGAACCCTGATCACATTAAGAAGTTAATTGCATACAATGATAGCAAATACCCATCAGCAGAACGACGCCCCAAGGTAGCTGACTTTGGACGAACTTCCAGTCCAGTAATGACTCCACCTTGCCCTTTCCTAGTAGTTACACAAATACTTTTTAAGTTTAAGAAGAGATGGTTATGTACAGGTTCACATTTTTACATTTTTATAAAGACAGAACGGCATTATTCAATTTCCTTTGAAGTTTGTTTACCAATTATTGGCACTGCTAAATCTGTCATTAATTAGTTTTCATAAATTTGATCAGCTCGTAAGCACCACCGGTCGATATGCACTGCTCAAATTGACGGTTTTTAGTGTCAGTCAACTGATGTACGGTTTCGGTTCAAACGCGAACAAGAATTGACTTTGTCTATTAACATTTCCAACCGGTGAGTAATACCTTTGCATAGAAAATTGAAGTCCTTGGGGATGAGGAAGAGGAGGAAGACAAGGAGCATTGCAGTAGTTGAGTCTCCGATCTCAACATTTGTCCCCAAAGCATCTGACCATCCTTTCACGACCTTCGGATCTCGAAAGAGATACAGGAGAGATAGAAGAATCATCAGTAGGCAAACGGCTACTTCATGGAATGATATCAACCCAACGCCCTTTTCCTTTTCGCTTAAAATACTCGTCGACCTTTTGTTAATGGAAGATTTGCTGCCCTTCCCAATGAACATCCAGACCAAGTAGAGCCAAGCTATCAAAACGTTCACAAGCATTGGAGGCAGGTTGAAAATCATCCAGTTTGCCACCGTTAGGTTCGCCTCGTATTTTGAATACCCCCTGTAGCTCAAAGAATGCTTTGTTACATTGGTGCTCAAGGAATCAGCCAAACTTGCAAGACGATAGAGGGGGATGGAGGAATGGGCTGTGTAAGGCCACATAAGTCCTCCAATATTTGCAGCAGCCATGACCCCAACCAAGAGGCCTTTCTTTAGCCCTTCAAGACCTCTCTGGTCATCAGAAAGCCTTTTTTCCTTTTCTAAGTCCTCTCCGACTTCATCGCTTTTCAAATCGATATCCACGTCGCCCTTAGAGGCACTTTCCTTCTCGCCGTCCGTTGCCTGCATCAAATTTAATTTAATTTTTCACAACTTTTCTGCCTTTCAATCGAAAATTAGTATTTGAGCAGGGATTAATACAATTTGAAGTTGGTCTAGAAGGGCGAGGACAACAGCAACCATAATGGCTGCTGAGGCTGAATTTGAAATCCACATTGAAAGGAAGGTGGTGATCAACATGGTTCCAAACATCAATCTGTTAAAAAATTAAACCATTGATAGCGAATATAGAAATGAAGTTTACATGACATAAATTCTTTCCTCACATCTACATGACGAGTCTATTAATTAGAGAAAAAATATCACTGTAGGTATATTCGTCCAGTATTTTACATGACAACACCAAATACCATTCCGGTGCAAGTGCACATTTTTAATGGTCATGATTTCAATTAACAGCAAAAAATACCTATATATACCTTCATCCTTTAAAAATCTGCAATAATGATGATACTATAAAGCTTTTTCCATAATTAATGTTATTAAAGAAAAGGTTAATCTCAACATTCATTTCCATACACATCCTTGTCATGATAATAATGAATAGTTTGGGTTAAATAATTTCTAATCGTTTTATTTGAAAAGTCTAGTTCACCCATAACATTGGAGGATCTTGAAGTGATGTCAAAAAGTTGGCAAAGCAGCTTTTTGCAAAGTTGTCTGGCAAAGTGGCTAAAACCTTTTTTTTACAAATCAATTTGATTTTTAACAGAATATTCAATCATAGGCGTTTGCCAATTCGTATCTACAGATTTCTGTTCTCCCTTCCCTTACCAAATTGTATGTTTACCAACGTATACTGACTGCTATACTTAAATTTATTTAATTGTTTAAAATCTGTTTTAACATTAACTGTCATTTCGACTACCGATTACCCAGTTAGCTAGGAAAAGATGAGTATCTAAAAGATTAGTTGCTAATTGTAAGTACCTATCACACAAATTCTTGAAACTGGCTTACCTTGGTGGCGATGCACCCATAGTGTTAATAATTGCCAGAGCTACTCGTCGATTTAGGTTACTGTACTGCACAGCCAGGGCGACGATAAGCCCACCGACTACCATCATATTCTGCTCTTTCATGTAGTTCCTCGAAACACTTGCTGTGTATAGGAAGTCCAAATTCCATGAAATTGTGATTAGTTATTTCATCCCACAATCAGGTGTTCAAAAATTATAAATGTGGACATACCCGTGTCTTGAACTCCTAGAAGAGGAAAGAGGACGATGGGAAGAAAGGCCGTGACGGGGAAAGGGATAACCTCAGTCATCCAAAATACTCCCATCAGTATAATCACATATGCACATCGACATTTCTGGAAATTGATATTACGATGATTACTAAACTGCAAATAATACGATGATCGCGAAATTAACTTTTTTCAGTCTTTTCGTTTTAGTTGTTGGCTTTAAAGTATTTTACAAATTTACAGTTTTCGTTCCAATAATGTTGTAAGTGTTTTATTAATGTAATGTAATGTAATCAAAATTAAATTTTAGGAAAAACCTGTAACTTTGTTGTATAAACATAAAGCAGAAAATAAATTAGCTTTTAAAGCAGAAAATAAAAAGAGAACATATTTGATCAATGTAACTCTACTCTAGATAACCTTGTCTGATTTACAGTTTTTAACTTTATATCATTTAAATAGCATTTAGTTTTATATTGATTCGTTTAGGAATTTTTATTGGATACCAAAGCATTGGATATGTTTTAGTTAAATCCATTGGTTTGGTATGTTTCAGTGTTTTAGATGACTTAAGATTGACATAATTTCTATTGTTAATTGGGTACCGCTGTCATTAGTAATTTTCACGCAAATCTATTGGTATGTTTAAGTTTTTAATAGGCCTGCCTTTTAAAACTACAAACCCCATTTTTAATGTAAATTCAATGCAATTAACTATTACTGCAATTTCTACTGATCCATGTAACCTCAACAATGTTAACTGGTTTTTAATCTTAAATCAATCTTTTTGCATCTTAATTGATACCTTGAGGGGTAACGGCCCTCTAAGAGGGGAGACACATTGTATGGATAAATAAATATTAAATAACACAATACCACAGTTGACAGTGTACGAGTATTCGTACAATAAACATTTTTCAGGAAAAGTAGAAAAATGGTCTGTACTGTATTTCTGGTTGGTAAGTCTGCATGGTACTTATTAACCAACTATTTTCTAAATTACTCGACAAAAATTCAAATAATCCATACATACAAGAATCAGCAAAAATATTCAGACTTCGTTTTCCTGGAACATAATTTTTACAGGAAATAGGACTTGGTCCTCCCACGTCCATTTAAAAAACCCTATTATAATCAGTTTTAACATATTTGTAGCCAACATGTCTATGTTACCTGAATTGTAAGGAAATTGTAACAGCCAGTTATCCTGACAACGTTCCTTCCTAAAGGTAACTGTAACTAAACTACAAAATTAAGTCAGCTTACACTTCCAGCTCCATCGTCAACGAAAAGTAGTGGAAGTAGAACCAGTGGCAGACCAATCAGAAATATGAACTTCCAATTCCTTAGAATCCCAATCCGACCTAAACAGGCCATTTCTTTTGATAAACGCCTGGAATCTTAATCTGTCCCTCCAACAAACCGTTTCCAAAGTCCAAATGTCCCGAACCCTCTAGACTCTCGAGCAAAAACCAAAACTACTAGTTGTCACAGGATAAACACTACCTACAGATTCCTACCACAGCCCCCAACAACAACGGTCCACTTAATGACAAGTCCAAGGAAGAAGATTGAAGAAAGAAGACTGAACTCATTAAACACTTCGCTCCTAAACATATCTGCATAAACATTATTATCAAATATTCATTCATTATTCTATTCTTACACTTCGTCTGAAGCTGACCTTGGAGTACCTCAATTCATCCCACTTTTTAAATCCTCTGTTTGTTTGTAATTTTGCAGTATAATAATATCCAGTACTCAATTTTAAACGTACTCCCATCCCAGACATCGTACGTATAGACAGGGTTGAATATAGTGAGTGACATGGCACAGGAGGCTAAACATGGAGTAAAATTAATTTCTGGCTGGAATGTTTAGTCAAGAGTTAATATTAAGCCTTACAGAAGGAAGGGCCGTGGGGGCAATAACTGGCAAACACTAATCAGTTTATTTTACTATACCGTGGGGTTATGGTCTTCAAGAGTTTAAAGTTAAAAGTATAAACTACGGTAAAGGTAATAAAAAAGATGATCGTGTCTGCAAATTAATGCGAACATCTTTCCCCGAAATCACAAAAACTGTCTTAAAAATTATCTCTATCTAAATCCGCTTATGTCATGTCATCCTCAATCCTCATCATGTTATGTTACTAAACCTGACTCAACTGGATGATTCCGGAATTGCAATTGTTTTTTGTGTTAATAATAACCGAGCTAATAATAATAAGCTCATGATTGTGGATTAAACTAACCTTTTGGATGAGACCGGAAACTACATAAGTTTTGCTTAATTTTCTGTTACGTATTTTCAATACATATTAAATAATGTTTTGATTAATAGCTGATAACGATTAAACCGACTCAATTTGAGGAATTGGAGTTCCAATTTCGCCGAAGTCGCTTGATTTAAATATTTTTGTAAATGATTTGAATGATTGATATTAAATGGAATCATGATTTCTTAGTACATTGAATTTTGAATATTAACGATGATGATGACCTTAGCTCATCTTGACTAAACTTATTCGTGACCCAAATGTAAATCAAATCATAAAATTCATTCGTTTGTTGGATTTGGAACGAACTGGAAAGTAACCCTGCTTTGTCTATCATTTTTAGTACGTCATAACCTTTTTGTTTTGCATGAAGAAAACTTCATCTGAAGTGAAGTGACACCGATAATGAATTCGAACAATGGTAATGGTTATTGGGATTGGGATTTTTCAAAATATCCATGGACTTAGGTTTCCAAAGTACATCTGTACAGATACAGATACAAACATATGTACATATGTTCTTTCTGACTCCCATATTATTATCGAACCATATACGGTAACCATAATCATTATTTTTATTTCAACATTTTCAAATACCTTAATTATAAGCGTGCTGCAGAATATTTAAGTTGAACGGAAGGTAAACATACAAATGACTCGCAGAAATTATTACGAATCCCTATCAGTTATTCATATCCCAGGTTCGACTGCCTATAGTATCACCGATGACGACTGACACAGACAATACAATTTTTCATGGCTTCGTAGAATTATAACAACCTGCTACACACAGAAAATGGGCTGCAGCTGAGTAAAACTTGAAAAGCTCTCAAAAAATCTATTTTTTTCGAACAAATTATACATCCTTTTCTCGAAATGACTTTCTTGGTTCTTCTTTCCAATCCATTCTCCCTTTCTCGTAGACTTGGTCAACACAAAATTTTGAGTAGATGCATCAATTCCGCTAGAAATTAATAGGTCCTTCATTTCATCTTTGGGCCCCAGTTCGCCAACTGTATATCCTGAGTTGCCCACTTTTTGGAAGTGCTTGCTTCGGTAGCATCAATATCGAAGTACCAGATTTCGATTGTAAAAAGCAAAGGCAATCCTAAAAGCTCTTTGAGTAAGCGGCATGAAGGAGGGCTGAACGGACCTCCGATGCAGACGACCTTCAATTTCGGAAACAAATTGATCAAATGACCTTCGATAACGTCCCAATTTCCATTGGATATTATTAATGTATCTAGCTTGGAGAATTTCGGCAAAACTCCCGAAATCTTAAGTTTTGCATTATAAATCGCCAGTGTTTTCAATTTTCGATGACACGCCAGATCACGTTCTAAATCTAGCCCTCTGCGATAAAAGTCAAACCACTTAAGGACCTCCAAATTCGAGCACCGACGTAGAAAATCGACGTGGTCAGAAATGTTGGTGAATACGCAATTGGATATAACGAGCTCCTTTAGATTTTCACTGGGAAAGGTATTGATTTTGGACGAAAATTTGCAGTACCCAAAAGCCAACGTCTTTAAGATGTTCTTACAGTTCCCGACCACATCTTGAACTTCTTCTGTGAAGGCAGTTGTTATAGAATTGTCCTCTTCAGCAACCTTTAGAACAATCGCTCCGTTTACACTCAATTTGATCATTACATTTACATTCTGTAAATGGATGAAGAAAAAATATTCTTCGATTTTTAATTTCTTAAACACAGCCTGCAATTCTTCAGCTTTCAGGTCTTGAATAGCGATTTCCAGCCGGAAAGCTTTCAACTCATTTAAAATGACTTTCGCAAATTGTTGTCTTTTTCCACGACATTCTTCGATATCAACGTTCAGTATAGTGCGGTTGTCTCGACTTTTTGGTAATCGTTACAGGTTGATATCAGACTCGAATACTTTAATATACCGTCTTGTCCAGTAAGTTCACGAGAATCTGAAAGGTATTTGAGTTCCGTTGTTCTTGCAATTCTAAGATTTTCTTTGACCATTTTTCTCAAACGCTTTATAGTAACTTGGGCTTTGGTGTAATCAAATTAGATTTCGTTTTTAAAAACACTGATGGCTTCACAACATTCTGAGGTTTGGTTCTTTATCAATAGGGCTAGGTTTAAGGGCAGCCAAAAATTCCGAAATAGTCGCCTAAATAGGCACCAAAAAAGGCACCATTTTAGGCAAAATAGGCATTTACAGGTAAAATAGATGCTATTTATGCAATGCAAGACTATTTAAGCACTAAATGAATCCAATATTGTCATTTTATTTTAAATTAGTGGTTATATACATCATTTCTATTCAAAAACTATCTTTTATTTTATTTTTTAATGTAAAGTAATAATTATTTACAACTCGAAAAGCCTAGAAAGTCTCATGGACGTGCTACGTAACCTGAAAAAAACGAAATTTCCTAAAATCCTAGCCCTATCTATTCAGCCTTTCTAAGATTCGAGATGAAAAGTTAAAGTTTGTTGTTAATGATATTTATGAATGACCTTTGATAAAGTTGTATGTTAGTTATAACAAATGCCCTCCACCGTAAACTTTTTAAGAAACTATCTAAGAAATAATATCAACCTTCACTTATTACGATGACTCAAGTGGTCGCAATTTTTGCTCGATGTAAAGAAAACATGCTCCAGCAATTTTAAAAGTACACCGTGTACAAATTCTTTTATGATTCCCCATCGATCTTATAAAATTGAAGCCGAAATTTTGAAAGATATAACGTATTGAAGTTCAAAATTCTAAAACTTCCCTGTCTGAGGAGGTTCGGGTTTGAAGAAGTGCCCCTTTGACAGTTTGACTCCGGATTTTCCTTCCGGTCCCTTCAAGGAACAAACTCTTTAGCTAACATATTTAACATAATTAATTGGGACATATTTACGGTTCAAGGATTTGTTTTAAATCTTGTATTAGTTATTCGAGCTTTCGACTGAAAACTGCAGTCATCTTCAGGAATATATAGCAAAGAAATCATAAATCTGAGGTAACATCGACTAGAAATTATGTAGAAAAGAAAAATATTTTGTTGTTACAGGTGACATATTGTCAATGACTAGGTTAGACATTTTATAAGCGGAAATAGAGAAGTGGTCCAGATGGGATTCATCTTCATTTCATCCTGCGAGTTCATTTTTGAAATGAAATTTTAAATTAACTTTTAGTAATTAGGTAGTTAATGTAGCCCTACAAATGACTGAGCAAGGACTAAATAAATTAGTCTGACTAATAATCCTTTCTATCAGATTAGGATTTTACGATAGCTATCGTTTAGACATTGTTGGATGGATGAAGTTCAACCATTTTAAACCTTATCCGCCTTGTTGGAACTTCAGAGACATTGGTATCGAGGAGTTTTGATTGACAGAAAACGAAAAAGATCTCATAAAGAAAAAGATATTCACTGAAAAACGGTGTCAACTAACGCGTTGTCTGGATGGAACAGGAAAAAAGTCGGATACTCAAGCATTCAATAAACTGAACTTTCAGCCGTAGTGGTCGACAAACTCCGCTCCATCGTTGGGGAAGATGGGAAGAAGAATTTATTTGATTACGATAATCCTAATACTCTAACCTTAAAACAAAAGAGGTGTAATGGTTTTAGCTCGATGTGTTGTTAGCGATATTTAAATTACATTTTATTACCACAGACTACAAATATCGCAACTCAGGGATGAATATTTTACATGTCATTCTGATTATTTTAAATAATTTAATGAGACGATAAGCCTTTACACATGAACTATTTTAAATGGTGCCTATAAAAAACGACATCGCAATTGTGTTCAGCCAGACAGCTTTGTCGCTGTTTTCTGAAAGTTTGCTGCAATTTAATCTGTGCTTCTGAGCTTTTTGATCATTAGTGTCAATTAGTTCCATAAAATGTCATTAGTTCTAAGCGGGTTACAAAACATTTTGTTTCCTGCTTTGTCGAAATCGAAATTACTTTTTATTTTTGTGGGCGAACCATCGATCGAAAATAAAACATTTGTTGTTGCAGGACCTATAGAAGAAGAAGCCCACAAGAAACCAAAGTGAAATGACCTTGCCTATAATGTATTTCTAATTTTCAGACATGATGAATGAATTGTTGCATACTTCAGCATTTAGCAAGCACGACTGCTTCAGAAATGTCGGAAGAAACTAAAGACTGATTGCTGAAAACAAATTATGATGTTATAGGTAGTAATACTTCTAATTCTCCAAATGAAAAAACTAAATCCTTGTCACAGGCCACTTTGTTAGTTAGTTGGCATAATATGTTAATTTGCATATGAAATTCAGAAAAGTCTAGTAGGAACCAGGCATAGACTTAAAAGATGATAGACTGATCTTGTGACACCTACCAAGCTTTTCCAACTTGTCCATGTCCAACGGGGTTACGAATAATTTTCCCTGTCTGGACTGACCTGACCATGACATTCAAGAAAGTTGTGGTTTTGGGATGCCGCAGTTCATACAATGAACCGGGTAGTAATATTTTTTTGGGTTGCTAGGCTTGGGATTTTAGTTTTAGTTCTATACTTTTAGTCGGATTTGGTTTTAGTTTTACGGAGTAAATAAAACACCGTAGGTGATTGATGAGGGAGGCTATATAGATGGCAGATGCAATATTTTCAATCAAAAGAATTATCATTATCGACCACCGCCACTGCAGAAATCACAATTCTTTTCGTCTGCGAGGAAATCCCAACCTTTAAAGTCGGTTCTGGGACAAACATTTTTCTGGTTAACGCAACGAAACCGCGCTTAATGATTCTTTAGATTCGTTACTGGCTTTATTCCGGACATGTGAATACATTGAATTCAGACCAACTAAATTACGACGAGCTGCCATCCAGAATAAATTGTGCTTTATGTCAAAAGTTGATTTGCATTTTTATTTACTAACACATTCCTCTAGTCCGCAAATAGAAACTCCAATCTCGACCCTATGATAAATTGCTTCAATCAACAAGTGTCATCATGCATCAGAGTTGCAGCACAAGCAGGGCAAAAGCAAGTGTAATGAAAATGAAGTTTAATCGAGATCTGCATGGAATGGGGTCTAATTATTTATTTGCGAAACTGCTCCCGATTCAGTTCATCTTCTTTTCGGTATAACTCTGCGGCATGTGTAACCTTCCGACACTTAGGTATTCTGGCTGTAATAGTCTGATGAAAATAAGCCAGTCCGATTTGATGTTGCGTTGAACATTAGGTGATCCCCGCCGTACCGACGGACTATGCTACCAGACATTTCCAATATATAAAGATTAAGTGCCACTGCCACCTTATAGTTTGAAGACGTTGTTCGCCTCAGCATTTCTGTACTTTTCATTTTTAAGTGGAAACCTGTTCTCTAAGGAAAGGTTCGTCATTCTTTGTTGGAAGTCGCTCGTGGGGAAAGGTTAAAAGCTGGGAGTATATACCTACTTGTCAGGTGACCTCGGGTGACAAAAAGGGATAATCTTATTCCTGATTTATCTGACCATCTTCCACATTCTGTCAAGTAGAGAAAATGTTAATAAACCGAAACTCTTGTAATCTAGATATTGCATCAGGGTCTGCATTTATTTAGCATTGTAACTAATTCCTGAAATCGTGGAAATCATTCGAAACTATACATAAGTTTATCGGGGCCCTCAAATCAGATTCATTTCTTCTTTCTTGTCCCACTTGACACTTCAAAGATTTTCTTTAGCCCCATGAGTTCATTAACCTTTGGTTCCTTGTTTAAGAAAAATTTTCAAAATCAGTCGAACAGGGGAATATTTATTTAGGTGATCTCCAGGCAGGTGGTTAATTGGTATGGTAACCATGACTCTTGATTTGTTTGGACTAAAATCTCTTGGCCGGACACACAGTCGGTGCTTGAAATTTGAAGAGGAAAGACCTCCCGAAAAATTGCTCCGAGTTTCAATTTTCAGAATTTTTGCGATTTATCAAACTCTTCTGAATTGTTGTGTTCTGTTATATCACTTCGTTGAAGTTCTTCACAAGTCATCCCCGTAAGTATTTTTCCAACCTCCTAATATAGAATATCAATTGCAAAGGAAAATCGAACGTTGGAAATTTTCCGACAGAGTTCATTGACATGTATGTCCATAGAATGGTTATAAGAGGTCATGCTGTAGTCTGATTTTCATGACCCTTTCCCATTTTTAACATGCTCCTTTTCTCATCAGATTTCATACTTTTTTTAGATGGACGATGAAAATTTTCCATTTTTCTGTCGTTCGGACGCATTGAAGAGGCTGATCGAAGATGAGAGACTAGAAAATCTTCAAAGGACGCAATCGAGAATGGCCGATGTTGATGAGGTCAGATCTCTCGAAACATCCTCCCTTATGGAGTTCCATCCAGGTCAGGCATCTACCCCAAACACTGCACAAGCCCGAGCTGAAACAGCCAGGTACTTTAATCATGCAAATGACAAGCTAGTTTCGAAATGATGAAACTGAAAGGCTAATGTGACTTATGATATTTGTTTATGATATGAATAGTCTGGCTACCCCAGCATTGGTCGAAACAAAATCAGGTCAAAAGTCCAAGCTGAGTCTTACTAAGCCGAGGTAAATTATTTATACGGAATGCATGATGCAATTTACTTTAAGCTTGAGGATTTGAAAACAAAGTT
>JAQFZA010000719.1:0-14171 GCA_034695115.1 Desoria olivacea | reverse complement strand
AAATTTGCAATTTTCATGAGCCGATTTTTCGCATATCCCTATCTGGGGAAGCGAAAGTCGTATTATTATTACTACTCAGGAGTGAACTTCACTTTGGCCTAGAAGCAGAGAAGCTTCATTAATGAATAATTAGGGAGTGCACGTGGCAGTAATAAAAGGTGCGGGTGGACGGATCAACCTCCAAAAAACTTTCTCGCACACATTTTTCCCCCTTCATTTAGGCCTGTCTTCCCATCCTAGAGGAATTCTGCACATTCTACACCTACAAGCTATATTACCATTTCATCTGGATAGTATTTTGGAGGCCGTAGGTAGGTAGTGGCTGCAGTACTGTGCATGTACATACAAAGTACACATTAGCCCAGCAGCAACCCGGGTCTTGTGTCTTCAATCTTGAATGAATGTGCGTGAAAGGTCGATCACACTGAGAAAGCTGGGAAATGAAATCCTATAATAATACCCGCACCTCTCCTATCATCATCATCATCCCACATGTACACACACACACACACACACACACACACACACACAGTTGGAAGAACATACGGGTCCACACGCAGTTTCCAACTTTTCCCAATACCCATACCGAAGTAGACACAAGACGATTCTAGAGCAGAAACGGCTTAGACCTTTCCAGCTCCACGCATTTTTTGAGACAATCGACCCATCCATCATGTCATTTTCGTATCAACGGCTACGCACTCACAGACAAATCTAGGTCTTGTATTAATATTTGATACGCCGAGTTCAATTTTCCTTTCCTGACACATGTAGAGAAAGTAGGGGACCAACTTTGTCCAATTTGTCCTTAGAACAGTCGTCCCAACTTTCAACATCCGAAGTCAAAGAGCATCTTTGGCTCTAATACGTACGAGCTCAGTGTGTGAGAAGTTTATGCTCTAGTCTCGTCTCTGCTGTCCTTGTTTGTCTTGTAATTTTGCATATTTAGCTCCTCGGAAGCTGAAGAAGGCTGCGTGTATTATTTTATGATGTTTTGTTGATGTGAATTAAAGTCCCTCGACCGAAAAACTTCCTTTCTTATTACATTCGATATAAAATGTAGAGAATGGAACATGCGAACATTTTATAGAATCCTTGTTAGATGGGCATGGGATCCATAATCCACATCCAGCCTCTAGTTTGCAAGTAGGGGAAAGTGCGTGTGATAGAAGAAAGTAGGTGAATTGGAAAACTAATGTCTGCCAAATATAATTAAATAAAAAGTCTGGAAATTTCCCCAACAGAATCCAAACTTTCTTCAATCCTGAACAGACGGATTTGGAAACGACGTTTTCAGACGGCCTGGGTATATAGTCCCATGCATTCTGTACGTATTATTATTATATAATGTAGATTCAGAATTAGACATTCTACCTGGTTTCATTTTAAATTATTCCTAATATCCCTGTCAGCCATCCTCATCGTCAACTCCAACTTTACAGCATCCTGACAATACCTCTTATCTCACTTGTCCATATTGGCCGGAAACTTCGGATGTTAAGAAAAAGTTCTTACTTAAGGGTTTTCGGGTGTTGTTGGAATTCGTTTTGGTATTCGAATTTGAAAGAGTGAATGTGTTGAAGTGTAGCATCCTTGATAGTGTTCAATTGGACCGGGTATTGTAAATTTTAGGGAAATCCGCCTTTGTGTATCACATTCACGTAATTCATCCCTTTCCTGGAGTTAGATCAGAGTCAAAAACACATACCTCTTCATGCATAAAGTCTTACACACGTTGTTTCGGAAACTTAATATTTTAGGATTTTTTTTCAGGATAGGTTTATGAAATTATCCAGCTCTATAAATAATGTAATAATCGTTTAACTTCCGAATCCCATTTCCCTGCATCTCCTCAGAATTTATGGAAGAAAGTAGGTGGGCGAGGATGGAACTGCTTATATTCTGTATGTTCTACTACCTACCAAGTCCTATTTGTTTCCTTCCACTTCATCCGAAATTCCGATACAACTTACACTCAGGATGTTATAATGGAAACGCGGTGGAGGAAATTGAAAAAGTACAGCTTCAAGTACTTTTTTCAGGAGATTTCATAAATATATTGATCTTGCAATTAGCCGACCATGCAACTGTTACTATAAGTTACTACCTTCAGATTCCAAGAAGACTACACGCTCAACACGCTCCAAGTTGGTTACTCCAGTCTCCTGAGGTACAAGAAGAATGGAGAATTTAATTTAGACGATACCGAGAAACACTGCAGAAGTTATGATTAAAAAGTGCTAGACGCCTTCTGAACAAATGTAGGGACTTGAGGAGGAGGAGGAGGCTATGGTTCGTTACACGTAGACAACTACATACATACAAAGTACATACAAAGTACAGAAGGCAAGAAGTGTGAAATGAGGTAGCATCAAACATGCCAAAACTGTAGTATGGAAATATTATTTGCAGAAGCTCATCAGGAATCTGGGGCAGTGCAGTCTGTAATTTTCTTGCACTGCATAATTAATTGCATCTCATTATATGCTGTTCTTGGATTAATCGCCAACGTTAGATCATCCATCCACATCATCCACAATCGTCTCAATTCAATGTAATTACGAAATGTGGAATTGCATGGCCAATTTAAATTGGGAAGGCAATAGGTGCAGGCCGATGCTATTCTCCAACCTGTGCAAACTGCATCCAACCTACCTTAACCTAAACTACGATGGGATTGATAAAGGTCAACCACATCCAATCCATATTATTATGTCTTAGAGGAACGGATTTCTGAGCTAATAAACTCTCGTAGAAAAGAACTACAGACTCTGAACTGCTTAGCAATTAGAGGAATGAAGTTTTGAAATTTAGAAGAATGAGAAACTGGTTGTATTAACTCTTTAAGCCTGACCATATTTTACCCAAAAACTAAAAATCTGAAGATCAACATCTCATAAATTCATAATAACAACTCATATAAACAATTGATCTGTACATAAAAAAGTATAAGGAGGACTGCAACTATTCACTATTGATTACTCCTTTATTTATTTAATTACTTCAATCAACAAGTTTCCAACTTTCCTACTCTTGCCAACTGACAAAGTTGCAAGTTTGCACCCTACGGATGCAACATCATCCTTAACTTGCTGATCAAGACTAAGAGAATCATAAGACTCAAGACACAAGAGAACCGACCAGGTTGTCAATGTCCATCAATCAGAATTATTCTGAATGAGAATTGATGCCTTTTTTGTGTTTTTCAGATGAGTTCCCTGAGCTACTGAGCTACAAACTAATCCAAGTCACTTTTCCTTACTGCCGATAATAATTAATATTTCAGTACCACATTAAATTCTTAAGTACAATAGTTGTTATCTACCATAGACTTTGTACTCCTCTTTACTGCAAGATTGGGGAAAGTAGGAATGACTACAACTACTGACAGGGATAACAAAAAAGGTAATTCAAAATCAAAGCATGTCATTGTTGAAGCATTTCTATCGCCCAGTCAATTGACAGGGACATTGTTACATTTTCAGAGGTTTTGTGTAAATATGTAAGTAAATAATCAGTTAACTCTCATTGGAATGAAAACGTGTCATAAGAAGTTGAAAGATGTACCTAATGTAGGTACCACGAGTTTTTTCGTAGAGTGGACTGTTTCATGATATCATTTGAATTATGATTACATGGCTACAGTTTACAATCATTCCCAGTTGTTTAGAATAAAAAGGTAATAAATGATTATAAATGGGGTTGGGAACTTCAGTACATAATATCATCATAATATTAAGGCGCCGTACAAATGGTAGAATTGGAATAGATTTAAAATCACGCACTTGGCTTACTTTATAAAAGTCATAATCTGAAGAAAAAAAGTTCTACTGCCTACTTTTACATGGAGAATGTCAGCTGAAGTTTAAAAATCTAATATCTGCTTTGCAAGTCAATTCATAATATATCATATCGACTGAGCTAACTAAAGTAAACTAACCTCTCACAACTCACATTACAATGTCCAATAATTCGATGCACACGAATCAAACTCTTCCAATTTAATTCAATACCTGCAAGAAATATTCTGTGGGAGAGGAGACTAATTTTGTTTGAACAGACGAATGACACTTTAAATAAGTGAGTAGAATGTCTTGTTTCCAGTTTGGAGTTCCCAATGCCCAAAATTCAATGCACGTAATAGTAATTGAATCAATGATGGATGGATCTTTGACGAGGATTCATATAGGATGATCATGACTTCTTATCAATTATGCTTCGTATATAAAGAGGAGAATCACCGGTTGCATTAACAAGACCTATCTATCACCCTTATACTCTTAATTGTACAAAGATAGACAGATGACAGACAGGTTTGCACGAACTATGTCTTCCCTGTCAACTGAAGACGTGAAGTAAACCAAAAAAACAGGGGGTAAAGAATGGTGTCGAACTGTAGAATTCTTGAATGTCAAACTTGCTATAAAGACGAAGCCGAAAATCTACGACATTTTAGAAGCGTGACATTCTGACATGATCTAATAATCCGTTTTTCTTAGTAGTGGCTATGTTGAGGACAGTCTGTACAATCCACAAAATCAGTGAATCCAAACATTTTAATCTGCAACTTTTGCATCTCAGTTTCTTGTCAAGAATCGATGACATTCTGACTCAATGTCTCGACGAGATTCTAATTCTCTTCTTTCAATCATTTTTCAGCATGTTGTGTCCGCATGTCATGTTTATTTTTATTGTCTGTGGGATTTGACTCAAGAAATTATGATCCCAAGACCTATAGTCCCTAAACAATAAGTTCAACGAAATGCTCTCAATTTATTAGCTTTTGAACTTCAAGTATTATGGCGATCCGGAACAATTCTTCTGATTTGCCGTTCGAAAAAAGTAAACAGCTAAAAATTAGGTGAAAAACCTCAACAAAGAATGTTTAAAAAAAATTGTTTTTTAAGATAAAAAATTGTTTTTTAAGATAAAAAACACAACCGAGAACAGAACATTTAAAATGTCAACCCCGGAACTGGAAGAAAATGAAATTGTCAATGTTTTGAATGGAAAGGGTTAGGAGCATGTCTCCTGTATTTCCTATCAACTATTCTAAGAAACTCAAGCAATTTGATAATTAGAATGTAATTAGTAATTACAGTTCTAAACCTCCCTTGATAATTTCCCTTAACCCCTCTTTGAGGTATGTGTGTAAATGTGTGATGTGGTTCTGGTCTGTATTTAAATACGTCTCACTACAAGTTCAAAGGGTACTACTATAATTAATGACATTTAATAAGCCAATCCAACTCACCGAATATTCTCTACTTTCCTGGACAGTAAATTGAATCCCCTCTGGATGCCAGACTTGTTTATCTGTTCAGATCCTAGGAAGGCTCTGATGTTGCAAACGTTGAATGTGATCTCTGGACTGGAAGGTTTCCGACGGATACACGATTGAGAAATAGGAAGTCAAAGTCACCTATGCACTTTGCTACGCATACAGGAAGGGCAATAGGTCAAGTGTTTTCAAGTTTGTCGCCGGTCATGGCACATTTCACGCTTTGCTTCCAATAACATGTAACATATTATATCAGCTTTCAAGTCTAGTCACACTAATCTGCTTTTCAAGTAGTTTGTCCCCAAAGTTATGGAATATTTAAGAATAATGTTGCACAGAGCGACTAGGTTCAATAAGTTTAACAATTAAATCCCTTTCAGTATTCACAAGGATGTCAATGTTTACAGGGTATTCACATAATTGAGGCAAAGTGAGACAATTGTCTTTGCAGATTCCCCTTTTCCGGTAGGGTCAACCTCCGTTTGTGACAAATGTTAGGTATAGTTTGAAATCACAACTGGCCTTTTTAAGGGCTCGTTTGTTTTGTTTGAAATTTGTGGATTTTTTGCTGAAAATGTGTGAAAAATTTGTAAGAAGTGTCCGATTTGCATTTGCAAAGTTTGGTATGAAAAAAGGAAGAGGAGGAGGATATGCGTGCCTGAAGCTCAGATTGGCGAATAAGCTGGATCCGCTTGTGTCTTGAGGATTTGTAGGAATATTCCACGACTGAACTAACTGAGGTCTGCTACTCGACAAACGCAACTGCCACTGCCAACACTCCCAATAGCTAAAGGAATGCGAAAGGGGTTTCCTACCAGTTTCATTCAGCATTAGAGATTCAGTATTGAAAACATATCCTTCACCGTTGAATTTTCCCAGTACAACAGAATGTAATTTCCTCAACCCTTCTATTGAAATCTCTTGAGTAGTTCGTAGCAACACGCCGAGATTGGAGATCTTGAGACGCCGGACAAATACCAGGATATCCCGGCGTGTACTTCATCTCTGGTTATCCTAACTCATCTTTATAGATTACGACAAACAGACTACGGAAGTAGACAGAATGCTCAGGAAAATATTATCCGTGGATATCAATATCTTGAGATGATCTCAAAGACTTTTATCCTTAGAAGAGGGGGACGATTAAATTAAAAGTCGAGAAATTCCTAGGAATGGTTTAGGGCTGAAGAGTTGTAAGACAATGGAAGTAAGTTTCCCTGGAATAGATCTCCGTGTCTCTGCTTCCAACTTCCAGAGTGGATAACTTACAGATTCTGTATAGAGAGACGAGGAGCTATTGTTGTCCATTTCACACGCCATTTGTTTCAAGGGTTTCATTCTGGGGAGTTCTGCTGAGTTGGTCAAAATGTTTGGAACCCCCTGTTTGTAGATACGTTGCAGTATTTATTGTTCGGAGAATTCCTTCGCGATCTGTAAGAACTCTCTCTTTGAGGATGAACTGGATGAAGGAGAAGGTATCAGATTCAACTCTTTAGCTTATGAACATTTCTTGTCATTCCTATCAAATTACAAGAAAATACTGAACTCTGAGCCCTTCCAGAACATTCATTTCCTTCCGTTCTTCAAACTTCAAGGCCTATCCTCAATGTCTTTCTAGAATAGAATACAATTATAATGCAATGACTATTGAGGACTTCAAGTTCAATTTTGCAATGAAAATCTGCACAGAAATGCAAGGAATTAATTTTAACCGTTAAATTCAACTGCTGCACATTATCGATACCAAAAATCCAATAACCTACTTAACGAGTGATTGACCTGCGTAAATTCAAATAAGGCCTGGAAATCGATACACGCATCGTATTTCCATCTAACAAGGGAGTTTCTGCGATTAGTTATGGTTCAAGAGTACAAGAGACTTGGATATGAGAACATCTAGCCTCAGATTTGTAATTGAGTGGAAATGGTAAGTTTGCAGTCGGAGGAAGTTGACGAGGACTTGGAGGAGGAAATAAGGAGTTGGAGTTTGTAAATAATTAATTTGTTCCTTGGAAATGATACTTTCTTATACATGAAAGAACGTGCTCATCGTAGCATTTATATTCCAAACAAATTGATTACAAACTTTCCACCAAGAACGAAATAAACGCCCACCGGAATCAACAGGAGTTGCACAATATTATGTACAACTTCCATCTGCTACGGCGTTGGGACATTATAGACGTAATTCTACCGATTAAGGCCGTCCACGCTCGCTTTAAGGAACCCCTATACAGTGAACTTTCAATTCAGGAAACTAACTGACTACCCACCACCGACCCTCTTGTAATAATATATTTTGAATTCACTTTTATCCAACTTTCGATTCAATAGACCAAATGGCATACCACCTTCACATTTACTAAACCAACCGTCGACTGTTAAAATGCTTTTGTACTGTAGTATGTACCTCAAGTGCAATAATATGCCTATTAATAGGTCGAATATTATAATTTCTGAGACATTACTAGAGCTGTATAGTCCAGCTAATTGTAAATCCCAGAACCCCGTTTACAAATTCAACGAGAGTCTGAGATACGAGCTGAATGTAGTAGACAGCAACTCAGAAACATTGATTGTAAGGGTATTCTATTACAGTTTAAATAATTAAGAAATTTGAAGATATTTAGTATCACGGCATCCGTTTTTACAATCTTTTATCAAGGTTGATGATGCTTTTGGTTCTTTGATTTGATAATATTCTTTCAGGATATGCGGAATCGCTTCATTCTGCATTTGAACGGCAGTTTCGATGAAATTAAGACTTTCAGCATCTCATTTTTCTCCTTTAGAGGCGACGTCTTGTTTAAGTTTGTAGCGTTTTATGAATGTGTCAAGTTGATTTAGATTACAATACAATTCTCCTCTCCCATCCGTGATACGAATGCTACAGAAAATAAATTATACAGTAAGGGTTGAACAACAGGATTCTCAATTTTGTATTATTCTACCCATTCAAGGGATAAGCAACTTAATACACTTTGAACTTTGATTTCTAGATACATTCCTATAGAAAATATTAGAGTTAAGAGAGTTTTTCGCTGGTACGAACCAAAATGTGTTTAACTTCCTTCAGAAACGTTAACATGTTAAATATAGCCTTAACTGTAACATTATAGTATGGTAGACATTTTGTTCGCAGGTTCTAATTGGAGTATTAAATAAGGGAACGTCTAATATGGACCTAAACATCATTGTGGGATGGGTTTCAACATCATTGTAGTTAGTATGTGGCCAAAACAAATACGTAGAAAGACTGAATCTCAAAATAAGAAGACAGGAATAACATGATTTAAAGGATTCATGTCAATTCCAGATTCCAATCATAACCGTGGAAATATATCGGACATATCCTCTGGGAATTATTAGAATGTTATAAGTACAGTACTGCAATATGTGCAATGAACTGAAGAAATGCGTTTAATTTTAATAGGTTTTGAAGGACAACATTTCCAAAATGATACATGCCATTTCTGATGTATATTCACAAGACTGGAAGGGCAATAATACTATGAGGCTCACATTGTTTTCATTGTCAATGATAACTAGAGACTGCCCAAGTGATTATTTTTAAATATCTATGCACAAGCAGATTATGATCATTGCAGTTCTGAGGTCTGAAGTTCGGATGCTTTCTTTAAATGAAGGGAACCTTGACCCAGAAGGAGGAAAGACATTAGCCTTCCTGGAATTATAAAAATATGAGACTAGAAAAGCAATTTAAAAATAATTACAGAGAAAGCAAAATCTCCCCACCTCGGACTGCGGAGGTTGGCATTGCATTTCCTCTACTTCCGTATTTCTGTACCCATTCACGGATGTATTTATGTGGGAATTGAAAAGAGAATTGTCCATTAGGGCATGAACTGGAAATAATATTCTAAAACTTTTCTCATTCCAAATATTATTTCCAACCTCCTAGGGAAGAGGATCTAATTTACTCTCTCACATCTAGTTCTCTCCAATAACTAAGAAAAACTGTAAGTGAATAGTACAATACAAATCTACATCCTTCATTCGTTGTACATAAATACAAACAACAAAAAACAGTCTCCGTCCTACATTTCTACTTCAAAAGTTCAATTCCAATGGACTTACTGAAGGATTACTTCCGCAGCTCCTATGCCGTACGATTATACTAAAAAGTAGGATTTTGATTGGGTAAACCATTACGATTTAAGTGGTGGGCCTTAACGGGTTGTATGGATTTTATCCGCTTGTGTCTAAGTCAAGGCAAACTAATCGGCATAATGGGTTTTAATGGTTCTATTTGATTTAAATCCCTTTTCTGTGATAAAGTATTTTTTGATTTTGTAGGTGGTCAATTCAACTTTTTAAAGAATTATTAGAAGCGTTAAAACGATACACAGATAAGATGATAACACAAACTTTTGACCAAGTGTAGACAAAGAGCCTTAACGGCTATTAAACCAGTATACCCATTAAACCCAGTACTGGGGTTTATGGGCCAAAATGTATTTTTTACGAATCAAAACATCATTTGCATTGTTGATTAGCAGTTACCTCGAAGTTCAGATCAATTTTTGCACTCATATTCCGAAAATGGACACAAAATTAATTGCCAGTGGGGTTGTTAAGTTTTTGTAGGCAATCAGCAGTTGGATTGCGTTATCATTAAAATTCCGTATGAATATTTATACAGATTAAACATGCAAAGGACAAGGAAAGTTTGTTGGACATTTCTGTAATCCTATTTGCTAAACCTCAGGATAATCAGCTAGTTTCAAGAATTCATGGAATAATTATAAAAACCTTCCTGTAATGCAGTTCGTCAGAGGACAAGGTTTTCTGATATGAACTTCCCTTGACACCCTGACATTTAAATTAATACTCGGACCAACCTTGTAAACAATGGGTGGTTAATGTTGAATGTGCAAGTGTCCCATGAAGCTCCTTGGAGATTCCTCATTATTCCTCCGAGTATATCATTTTCAATTTCCTCGGCTTCCATGGACAACTAAGTCAGGAGTCATGCCAATTAGTGCCTTTATGATCCGTGTGTTCGGTGTGCTCAGGACTTGATGACATGATGAAATTATGGCAATGGCATTGATCCCTTTGTATGTACACAAATTGCAGACTAGTACACTGTACACTGTTCAGTACCGTAACTAAGAACAACATTTTGGCCTATGTTACAAGAAGATAGATCATGTACTGAAGAGGACCGACACAATTATTGAGCTAATTGAATGCTCGTTATCAAAACATGGATTTCACACGATGATGGTGGGCAGTTGGGAGCCGTGTTTGTATATAGTACAAGTGTAGATCTTCTTCATCATCGTCAATACGGGCGGATGAGGGATGATGGACCAGCTCCTTAAATAGACACCCAAGAAACAGATGAATAGATATCCATTTTTGATTACCAAGCGGCTACCGTGTTACTCTTGTAATTGAAGGCTTTATGAATTTGGTGTCGGTGTTGATTAAAAAAATTATATGCTCATCGTTATCATGTTCCTCAAGGTATCATAAATCAGCCATCACCAACGGGATGTGTATGGTCTCTCTGAAATCGGCGTGTGTATTTACAGCCATATTGGTGCTTAACTTACTAAAGAGGACGAAGGACAAAAGGTTGATTTATTCAATCCTGAAATTGAATATGAAATTCAAAGAATGCAGTGTGCATGGGCGATGTAACGAGATACGATCATCACGTCATTATCAGCCTTATTTATGATCTCCGGGACAAAAGTCTCACGTCGACTTGTTTGCAGAGGTAAATTATGGACCATGGTGAATTAGTGAACTCATTAGACCTTAGCTTGTCCTCCTAGACTCTGTTTTTTGGACATTTAACCATCCACCTCGTCTTCCTTGCATTATCAGCCATAAATATAAAATGCAACTAAGATAAGCAGGGCAAGTTTGGTCACATAAATTGGATCTTGGGAAACCGTTAAGTCTTCCATTAGCACAACTCACGGATGTAACCAAAGAAAGCTGTTTAGTTGACCATTTGAGCATTCGTTGTCTGAAAAGTAACTTTTTATAAAATTATTTTTCCATTTGTCTTCACTTGGCAGACTATAATGATTCCAAATATGGCATCACATCACCAAAGAATTCTCGACACTCTCCTACCTTTCCTGACACTCCCAAGTAGTCTCCGTTCGTGTCCAACATTCCTGATCATCTCCTACTTCACCGTATGCAAATTCTCACCAAAAGTATAGCCAGGTGTCATTCCTACCCCACCTCCTTGATTCTGGTAATTTAAAAAAAACTGGAATTAGTTTTAACGAATTTCTTGGAAAACATGGTATAGTTTTTGTTTTAAAAAAACTACTCTGATTTAGGAAACATGTTGGACAGAGAAAATTGGTGTTAAATTTTTGTTCTCAGAATATTGAGTCTAATTTGTAGAGGCTGCAATTACCAGCTCAGGACCATCAAGTCGATGAGGATGTCGTGATATTTGAAAGTAATATATTACGGGACTGGGGTATTGGTCTCTAGGTGCTGGGGTCGGGAATTGTAAGGACTAGGGGTTGAGAACCATACGGTTCACTAACTGCCCGGTGGCTTGTCTCGTTGGTCGATATGACCGATTCCTGGTTCCAGACAAAGTCTAAATAGTCTGTTGTCAGAAGAAGTTCAGGACAATCCAATTCTTCAATGAGTATTGATAATCCTCTGTATCAGTATAGCTTATACAAAATTCAAATTTTTGGTATGCAGTTTGCACCCTGCTGGGTCTTCCATTAGTATCAGTTGACGAGAACAAAGAAGCATAGAACAGGCATTTATGATTTCGCCATTCATGACATTGAAGTTTGATAAGGACCGAAAATGAGATCCTTTGGACACCTGAGAGATCCAAAGGCCCCAGCCCCCAATATTATAGGTATTTCTAACATATTTTCGGAGTCCTTTTATGAATGAATTTAATTGAACAAAGTGAGTGTCATCAACCCGTTTCGAGGAAATATTAAAGTCACCTCTGGCTAAACTCCCTTCCAGAATCTATTAAAAACGTCGACTATGAAATTGAATTCCCATAAGAGTTTCCAAGTCCAATGCAAAAGTCTCCAATACATTTTCAATTTCCAAAACCTGCTGAGCCTGAAACAGTTTAATTGCATATTTCCAAAATTAGGAGTAGCTATTCTCAAAATAGACTCAAATCAATGCAGTGCCTACTGGATTGACTAAAGTCTTGTTCATTCATAAATAGCTTGTCCTACCTTATCATCCATTCAGCTCGTGCTCTTAAAGTGCCCTAGACTAAGCGGCTTCACGTGGACGAAGAATGTTAAAATCCCCTTTGACTAACGTGTGCTTGTGACATTTGAAATTCCACTTCCCAGATCCCAGCAGGTAGCGCAAAAAATAACTTTTCCCTTAGTCGTTAAGGTAAGTCTTTAGTTAGCGTAGCAGGGAGTACCTTTTTGCTATTTTTAAGTAAACTCAGCATGAACTCAAAGACTTTATTATTTCACTTCTAAAATAACACATTGTTTCAGGTAGGCTTAAAGGGTGTTTGACCTTCTGAAATCAATGCCCTCGGATTCTAAGGTTCTTTTCGAGAAACTTCTAAAATTTACCATAATGAAAGATTCTAACATTTATCTAAGTGCCAAAGACGAAGACTGACGATATGCAGGGTAGTTAGATTATCCGATTGATTAAAAAATATTGAATGCATCGATATGAAAAGACGAGGATATCTTTAAAGGCTATAACGGCTTCTATCTATTAATGGTAATCTAATTCTACTATTAATATAAAGTTCAGATGGTATAGAATAAAGTGTTAAGTGTATCTAGTAAGTCATGTATACTGCAATTTAGCAATTTGTTGATTTATTGGAATTTGAGAATGATGCATTTTTAGTAATTTAGATTCCTTTGTAAAGTTATGGAATACGATAGGCTGTAATGATGCGGGTCACGGTCAGTCATCATGAGTGATTAGATGAAGGCGCCGCTGAGATGCTTAGAAGTTTTGGGTTTGACAGGCTTAAGAATCTTTTTCTTCTCAAGGGGAGTTCCATCGATGGAATACATGATTGGGTCAGTAGGAATGGAGCTGGAGTTAGTGTCAAAAGGTCGCAGCCCCATGGAGTACATAGTAGGATCAGCCAGCGATACTACGTTAGGAGGACTGGAAGTTTGTCGATACTTTGAACCTGGGATTTTCTGTTTTTGTCGAAGGAACGGGGTTCCATTAATGAAATACGCACTATCTTTAGTGACTTTAGTAGCCAAAGACCCATTTGGCTTACTGGAACTTTGCTGCTGATTCGGGCCAGGTACTTTCTGCTGCTGTTGGACAATGTCTCGATCAATGTCTCGATCAATGGACATCCCTTGAGGCTTTTTGATTAACGGTAACGTATTGTTGGAGGTCTTGATCGGTTCAACCGTCAAATATCCATCATCATGACTAGGACCTTGCGGTTGATTTGATTTCGGATTCCTTTGCGGTCTTTTGAGCTGCGGAAATCGATCGTATGCGGCCAATGTAGTTCGAATAAACCATGGTGCACTATCAGGATCAGAACCGTTATGTCGAACAGTTTTGGGGACACTCGTCTTCAAGACATCACCTGGGCTTGGATTTGAGTTTTGGCTTTGCATATACTGGGAACCGTTGATGAAAAAGAGAGGATGTCCGTTCTTGGGAAGGTCTGTTGCCTGAGAGGAAGTCGCTGCGTAGATTGTACCGGGTTTCTTATTCCTACCTCTGAACTGTGTTTCATCAATAGCATAACTATTCTGAGTATCAGCAAACACTTCTGCGACAGGTTTACGAGGTCTACCGTTGTCGTCTTTAGCCAAGTTTTTCAAAAGAAGCTGTGTCAATGGATCCGGCTTCGGCTTGATTATTATGAACCGCTCCTTGGCGAGTCCTGACT
>JAQFZA010000718.1:0-14173 GCA_034695115.1 Desoria olivacea | reverse complement strand
AATAATAAAAATTCTAATAACCACTATTCAATTTTGTATGCAGACCTATTTTTATATAAATACCAGGGCACCTTTCTTTTCTCATCATCACACATCTCTCAAATGGTTCAGACTAGGTCTCAAAAGCTTTTAGAGAAGCGTAAGTTTGTTGTTCAAGGGATTTTATTTGTTCCAAGGCAACATATTCTAGAAATAAGAAGCCGATATACGACAAAGTGGTTAGGAGTAGCTACTCAAAATTCTGTAGGAAACATAAAATTCGATTTTTCAGCTTCCGTGTCTACAGAGCCAATTTGGTTAGCCAGATTTAACCATAATGAACTTCAGAAAAAATCAGCTCCACAAGTTTCTGAGGGAGGAGGAGGAGGAGGAGGACTGGAACAAGGAGAACCGGGACCCCAAGGTTTGCCATTAAATTAACTTTTAATTCTTTGACATTTAAAGTATAATAAATTATTTAAAAGTTTTTTTATTTGCAGTTTGCAGTCCCCAGTAGCCCAACGTATGTCTGCTACGAAGAGGAGGAGGACCATGGAGAGAACTGTGTGGAATAAGCTGTGGAAGAAGACACGGATGTGCAATTCATCTGTGAAGTGCCAGCAACCCAACGACGCGAAGTGGAATTCTTGTGTGAAGTGCAACCCTTAACCCAACCCGAAGTGGAATTCTTGTGCGCAGTTCAACCCTCAACCCGACCCGAAGTGGAATTCTTGTGCGAAATTCAACCCTCAACCCGTTCTGAGGTGGAATTTCTTGGTGAAACTTATTTAACTCCAGAAACGGAAATAAGGTTTGCACAGAGCCAGGCCTATAGGGCCATGATGAGGAATAACGTCCTTGAAACTCAAATCAGAGTGGACCAGGCCGAAATAACCAGGATGTCAGAACAACTATACACCGCGGACTACAACTATCACGACATGTGTCGTCAAATGCAAGTGCTCAACGAGAATCAAAGCTCTTCGATGGATGAGCTAGAAAGACATCGAAGAGTGAGGTACTTTTTCTTAAACGACTTTGAGAACTCGATGGGAGTTCTTCAAAGAAGTGTGAACAGAATTAACACTGACTTTGACACTCCTTTAACGCACCGGAAATTCCGTCAACTGCTCCACCATTTGGGGATGTTCAATTGGAACTGTTATAATATCAAACGGTAAATTTATTGGATTTTATTTTAAGACATTTGTAATTAAATCCATTGATGTCCATTAATCAAAAAATATTAAATATTTGCAGGCTGCTGACGGATCTCAACTCTACAATGATCCAGTCGTGTGGCCAGGAATTCACAAGGGAATTCCATTCCAGGGATCAGCATTAAAGTCTGGGATTGCAGGGATGATTCAAGGTTTCTAAACTTAAACTTTAAGAATTTTTTGTGGTGTTTTTTTGTTTTATTTTTATGGGTTTATGGATTTATAAAAAGTTTAAAAGTTTATCCCGTGCTTTATTACATTGCAACTAAAGATATTAATAACCCCTGTATAAATTCCATCAGGAATATTTACACCTTAATTAAATTTAAAGTACATACTTTATAAGAATATACATACCACTGTTTCATACCATTCACATTACATGAAAACAAAACAGGCAAAGAAAGGCCAGACCATTTAACGTGGAGCATGATAACAGTCTTTAAGTCCTTTTTTGCTCAAAACAATTTGCCATAACTGGAAAGATCTGGTTCTAAAAACAGCTTAAGACACCATTACTACTGATACTACCTCAAGTATTGCCCTTATTTACAAAATTTATACGAATATTTCATGATTCAAAAACTTCAGTATCCTACTACAAAATCTAAAACTATATCTTAAATATATCCAACAGTTGAGCAGATGTGTAAACCAGGACATCAGATCCTAGGCTTTCCTCTCGTACTTGCCTTTAGGATGTGTTCGTTGTATGTCTTTTCGGTATAGCGGTTCAGTTAATCCATATGAATAAGATTTAGGTGTCGGTGCGGCCCCCGTGCCTTCTGCCTTTGGATTTTTCTCACTTTCTTTTCTTCTGCATACACCCCTCTGTATGGCTACGAAAACGTATATTTGTTAGACGAGATTTTGATTGATTAATGTATGATTAACATTATGAAATGAATTAATGATTAATTACATACCTCAATGTTGCGAAATTCAGGCCTCACTCGTAGGCGGGCTGGAAGCTGACTTTTCCCAATGTGAGGAAACGGCTTCTAAAATTGTAATACGTCATTAAATTCGAGTAAATAAATTGTGAAAGAGTTAAAAATATAAATTACCCATACCTTTGCGCAATTCTTGCCGGATGAGTTGGTTGAACCAAGGAGTTGCATTGATTCCCATGAAAAATTTCTTGTATGTCACCAATTTGACAAGAAACTGTCCGTGCTCGCAAGCGATGTAATATTTTGATTTTTCGAACCGAACTCGCCTAGTTATTAGGCGATTACACTCTCGTCCACAACCTCGGTGTAAATGCTTATGAAAGTTAAGCTTTTCAGGTCGATCATTTTCGAAGAATTTTACACCACCACTTTCGGTTTGAATTTTATGATCCCATTCAAGAAAATTTGAGCAGTCAACCCAAAATTCCTCTCGCCACTTTTCAACTTTTTCTAAAACTCTGCCGTCTCCCATTTTATTAATTTTTTAATGAGAATTATAAATTGGGAATTGAAATTCCTACAAGAATTACACTGGCAAAAAAACTAAAAAAATGGCCGGAGAGTCGGTAGAGGAAGGCCTTAATTGCATTTACAAAGTTTATGGATTCCGTAACCCTTAACACCTTCTTAACCACTTATGTACAAAAATAATGCTATGTACAATGAACAATATGTACAATGAACTCCAACAGAATGGTGCTATCTGTTTAATATGGGGCATGGGATTATGCATTAGAATAAGGAATACATTAAATGCCCCTATGTTCAATGTGTGATGAGTTGGCTGAGTGGTGGTTGGCTGGTGTTTCATGCCCCACCGGCCACCGGTTCGCAGCCAGCTAGCTGCAACTTATTTTTTTTCATTTATTTTTTGCCCCCATGGACCATTGACCCGGGGGAAACGTTTTGCCATGCGTCAATGACCCAGGGGTGAAACGTTTTTTGGGGTCAGTGACGCATGGGAAACGTTTTGGGGGTCAATAGCTCGGTGGAAGCAGGTTATTTGGGGAGGGGAGGGGACTGGGAAAACGTTTTTAATTGGGTCACTCATCCTTTCTAGGTCAGGGGAAGGATAAAACGTTTTGGATGACCTACAAGGGATGAGTTGCATATTCTCTATACTAACCTTCTCTAATTTAAGCGATATTGTGAAACTTATTAAGCCGGTCGGCGTCAGCAGCTTCGATTTCGAGCTGAATGGTCTCCAACACAGCAATCATTCTTTCAATGTTCTTGATAGTAAAAGTACCTTTTAACCGGACCGGACCATTTTGGATTACCCGCAATGGGATGAAGGACTTTTTAAGTCCACCCACATTTAGAATCCTTAAAGGGTCGAACCAACAAACTGTCATCATCCAAGCAACCAAATTGGACAATAGATCGGTCCCAAAATTCAGATACATTATTTCGGTTAGAGCATTTGACTTATGGGTTTCCCACCAACCTAGGTAGGTCATCCTTATAGGAGAGTGGCGTACTTTCTTCGACAATAATCTGTAGGATTTCAATAAAGTTGGGTAGTTCCTCTGCCGATATCTATGGGTAAAAATGTACAATTAAAGCTTAATATAAACCAAACCATGTCACATAATTACCTTAAACACTTACATTTTTACAACACGTTTTTAGCAATGGCTTGCCTTCTCTGGTTTTTCCGTTGTCACACATCCAATGCACTCGAAACGATAGTGTTTCGTCATTCCAGTACTTTTTTCCTTTGTAACTACTGAAACTATGGACATCATCGGTGTCATAAAATTTCGGTTTTCTGTAGTATGCTTGTTCTTCTTCGGTTCGTCCGAATGACCCAACGTTGGACAGAGAAGCTACGTAACGAGATAAGTCGTCAAACTGTTTCTTGGTGAAACCTTTTTAGATCTCGACGGATTTTTTCTCATCCGGTATCACCTGAATATCACCAAAGTTGTCCTTATCCGATTGCTGATCTTCAATTTGAATTTCTTCGACCGAGTGTTGACGGTGATTGGGTATTGAATTGTTGTTGACTGATTCAATATTGAACCTTTTTCGAAAACTTTGTATTCTGGGGTCTTCAATCCGTTTACGTTTGAGGTCCATCTCTTCAAATCAGTTTACCAACCTTATAACTTTTAAAACTACAAAGTTTTCTTCTGACTTTCAAAAATCACTGAGCACAACTTTTTTTGTACTCACAGTGACTTTGCAGAACACTCAACAACGTTTTTATACTAATTTCAGTGGGAAATCTATTAGCGAATATCGAAAGTTTGCTAACAATTTGCGCAAGACGAAACCAATTCCAATTCCTTTTCATTTTAGACCTAATCAGTCAACAGACCATCAGCTAACAAACGACCAAGATTACGTACTTTCAACTCTAAAAGATTTTATAAATACCAAAATACGAAATAAAGATCATTATATCCGACTGGGGTTAAATGGACCAGGTGGTGTAGGAAAAAGTAAATTAGGTGAACTGTTTTGTCACCAACTTAGTTTGAACAGCATCCGCTACGCTGTATTGGGCCCAACCGGAATAAGCAGGTAATATTAGCTAGCACCTAAATATTTTCATATGGTTGCACTAGACAGTAACTGTCGTTTCCTTTTATAGCTCAAAAATTGGAGGATCCACTATCCATTCATTTTTAAACACAAGTGTGGTAATAATTTTAAAGCTTTAGTACGGTCTTCAATAACGAAAAAGTTCCGAGAACAGTGCAAAGAATTAGAGGTCTGTATTATAGACGAGGGAAGCTTAGTGTCTGCAGAGTTATTTAGTTTTTTAAACTCCCGAATTCCAAAAGTATTAAAGAACAAGAATATTTCGTACTTGATCCTGTAATAGGTATCACACCTCTTCACACACCATTAAATGACATTACAGATGCATTTACGCTAGAAGATGCCACATTATTTCAATCATTCAAGTTCATCGGACTGAAACCAAACGTCCGACAACGTCAAGACCAACGCTACTTGCAACTGCTGACTAATTTAAGAAATAAAACAGTTACTTGTGATGACGTGAGATTATTAAATACTAGACTTTATAAAAATTTAACCGAGTCTGAACGAAAAGAGTTTGAAGAGTCTTCGGTTTACATTTTTGCAACAAATAAAGAGTGCAAGGAATTCAATCTTAAACGGCTTCGATCACTATACAAACCAATAGTTAACATTTCTCCTCGACAAACACCAAAGGAACCCACGATCTCTACAGATCTGACTCTTTCCCTCTGTGAAGACAGTTTAGTTTGTTTGAAAAGTTATATGAACGTTGCACTCGGCCTATGCAATAGCAGTGTGGGCCGCGTACATAGTATTCTTTATTCTAAAAATCAATCACCTTTCAATGGAGGATTTCCAGCTTGCATTTTTGCCAAAATTGATGGATATTTAGGTCCCACGGCTCGACATAATACTATTCCGATATTTCCTGTGTCTGATTCTTACATTGACCCGCTCACTAAGCTAAACTATACCGTTAAACAGTTCGAATTAAATAATGCGTACTGTCGTACAAGTCATTAGACCCAATCCCAGACCCTATCAAAGATTTCGGTTAACCTGTCAAAACGAGAACCTTTCCTTTATTTTAGCTACGTATGCTTATCTAGAATATGCTCATTAGATTCATTATGCCTTGTCATGGATGAACTAGATATCAGCCGCTTTAAATCCTCATCTTTCTTTTCTGGTTTTAGTAAACTTGTCGATCTGTTAACAAAATTTGGACTGCAAGACACACAAAAAAAGGAACTCCATCTGTCAATAGAAATTAAGAAACTTGAGGATGACGAAGCCTCAGCGGTCTTTTTTGATAAAGAAGGCGATTAATTGATGTTTGCGATGGATTTGTAAGCAATCGTTTAATTAAGGAAGAACAAATCTTTGTATAATGAATTGTATAAGATGTGGCACAACTAAGTATTGCACTATCTGTCGGGAAAGCTGGGAATCAAAATAGATTTCGGATGTAGAGTCTGAACTTGTTTGTCCTGCCTGCATATATACTAGTGAACTTCGCCTGTTTATGAGTTTGTGTAGACCAGACGTCGCCAAATGCAACAATCAGTATGCATTTCACAATCGTAACTACCGTTACATACTTCTGGCCGTAGACTGCTTGAGCGAAAAACTGTTTTTGGTTGGAATGAAAAAGAAGGACGCCAACAGTACCCATGATGCTCTTGAATTTATTTTCAAAACCTCAAAACGCTCTCCTGAACTGTTGTGGACGGACGAGGATCAAGCCTACCGGGCCAAGAAGGTCCAGGATATGCTCAAAGTTTAAATGTAAACTTTATCATACCCATTCAAAACTAAAGGCAAGCCTAGGAGAGAGATACGTCGGTAGAGTCAAACGTGTACTGGCTCGGCTTTTTACCAAAAATGGAAATAAAAATTGGATAGACTATTTAAAAGACGTCCAAGACTCGATCAATAATAGTTATAACCGCAGTTTAAAAATGACTCCAAATCAGGTTACCAAGAACAATGAAAGTGAAATTTGGAACAACATTTACCATAAAGTGGTTACTCAAAGACGAAAAGTACCAAAGTACAAGGTAGGAGATCTTGTTAAGGTAGCCTCAACGAAGCTTATTTTCGAAAAAGGGTATGATCAAAGTTATTCAACAGAAACATTCACTATTAAAGAAGTAAAACCATTCCACCCTGTCCCAGTCTACGTTCTAAGTGATAGCAGTGGAGAGGTGATACAAGGGCATTTTAACGAACCAGAAATTCAAAAAGTTGCACGGACACAAAACAGCGACGATTAGTCATGGATAATAGTAATGAGTATAACGATTTTTACGTGACCCTGTCCTCCAGTTCTAGCTTAAACTATTATCCATCCAACAAATCAAACAACTTTAGTAACCAGCTCTGTAGATCAATTGATCTTCCGTGTGGAATTTTCGAAGTTGGTTTAAGTGAGATAATTTTCCAAGAACCATCAATAGACATTTCAGAAGCTGGAAATAAAAATCAAGAAATTACAGAAAAACCAACGAAAACTTTAGTAACACCAACAGAACCTGAAAAGTTCTTTGGACATACTAAGGATGATGAAAAAATAACCATATTTAGGCACACATTATCTAGCTATTCTGTTTTAAACTCAGAGAAATCTCTAGACAATCAGTTAGGCATTATAGACATTCATTTAAAAAAGAGTAGAGCACCCATCCAGTTTGTACAATTACGAGTTGTGGGTTCATCAGAACGAAAAATTAAATTGTATTTTACGGATACATATAACCACGTTCTAGAAATTTCTCAAGAACTAGCTGACGTACTAGGGTTTGAGTAAAGGACATTTCAACCTGGGGAATATACTTCAAATCGAAATACAGACGAAGATAAGTATGCAAAAATTGAAAAAACTGCAAGGTTTGAATTTAAACTTTCACGTAAGGTAGAGGATCATGTAACCGTCGCTGAACCAAAGGCTTATACTTATGATTTACTGCTTCTAAGCATTGGACTCGCCTTAAGGGCAAAACACTACCAAATTGGATTTGAAGAAGAAGGCAATCTTTTAAAAGTAAAATTTTTGCAAGACGGACTCCAGATGAAATTTCCTCCCCAAATTAATCATTACCTGGGCCCGTCTGAGCAATTTGTGTTTAACCAGAAAGAAGTGGATATATATGTTCCGGATGAAATAGTTATAAGGGACGAATCCGAGGAAGAATCAAGTGAACTTGCACCAAAACAAACCAAAGGTTTCCCAGTATACACCGTATCATCTACAAAATCCATGTTTACGTATATTGTCTGCGATATAATTGAGAATCAGCTGGTTCAAGACACGTCGCTTTCATTATTACGAATGCTGCCAAATTCTACACACTCAAAATCCTTAACAATCGAAAGATTCAACTTAGTGTACTACTTAACTCCAAGAGTGCAACACGTCTCGAGTATTAGAGTTAAGATTTTAGTTGATCATTTCCAACTTATTCCGCCATCAAATACTCCAACAACAGTGGTACTTCATTTCAAATGTAAATCACTATGAGAAAGGTGGTTTGTAACAAAAAGCGACAGTGTGGACTTGATCGTATGCCACCAGTCATATACACATTAAACCAATTTGGGAGTGGCAGCGGATTGACTGACGACATTCCAGACCATATTATACCTATCAAGAGAGCTGCGACTTCGAATAAAATCCAAAGAAAGCCAAGAAAACAAAAAGGTGGGGGAGTACAAAAAGCAAGAAAAATTAAAAAACAGACTGGTGGTGGGAAGAAAAAGGCAAATCAGCAAACTATAGTAGCAAAACAAATTGGTGGTGGGAGAAAAAAAGCAAAAAACCAAAATAAAGTTAAAAATATAAAAGCAGCAAAACAAGTTGGGGGTGGAAGGAAAAAGACAAAAACACAAACTAAAGTTGGTGCTTCAAAGACAAAACAATCAATTAGCACTGGAAAGAAGAACGCCAGATCACCTTCATCTCATCTCAAGTCTACATCCAGCTCCCGAAAAACGAAATCAATAGCAACAAAAGTGAACAGAATTTTACAGACTTTAAATTTCAAACAAAAAAGGAAATAAAATGGTAGCACCATTGTTCTCTGGTTCTGTACCATCTATGAGATCTAAGTTGGATCTCGCGAGTGTTCCAGGAACAGATGTTAGTGTTCTACAATCTGATTATCATACATATTTCCCGATATTGAGTGTTAAAGAAGGTTCAACCCCACTAAAATTCATTGTCCCAAGTACAACCACTTATTATTCGGATTTTCAAAATATTTTCCTGTACCTGTCTGCCAAAATTGTGAAGGTAGACGGTTCAGCAATTGGAACGACTGATATTGTCGCAGGATCAGAAGACTTCTTTTCTTGTGTATTCGATAGTATAGAGATTTCTATGAATGGGACTATTGTGAGTAATTCGGCATCACTGTATCCCTACAAAGCACATATTTTGAATCTGTTGACACACGGTCGTGACTACAAATCAACTTTACTCACATCCGAGCTTATTTACCCAGATACTAAACCAGATACATTTGTTGCATCGCAAAACGAAGGATTTAAAACTCATTTAGAATACGCAAAGTCTAGTGCCGTTTTCGAAATGATTGGGAAGCCTTCTGAATCTGTGTTTCAACAGTCAAAGTATTTTCCTCCTTCAGTACAATTTTGCATTACAATGAGAAGATCAGACCCATAGTTTGATCTTGTTGGACCTGCCTTATCAGCATCAGTGACAAATTTCCCATATAAGATACAGATAGAATCCGCCATGATGTACATCAAGCGCCACGTTGTGTCTCCAACCATCGTTGCTCAGCACATGAAATTGCCAAAGTTAATTTACCCTCTAAGATTTTTTGAAACGAGGACGTTGAGCGTCCCAGCCTCATCTCAGACAGTACTATCAGAGACCTTATTCAGGCACAAGTTACCTGAATTTTTAATCGTGACATTCGTGGACTCACTAGCAATAACCGGTAAACTGGAGAAGTCAGCGTTTAATTTCCAATCCTTCAAAATTCAGAACATCCAAGCAACGGTAGATGGCGATAGTTCAATATATCGCTCTCTCGAATTTGATGTAGACAATAAGATTTCGTTGCTCTGATATAATACTCTGGCAACAGTTGTTCCAAATCGTTCAGAGTCTCACGGCCTTTCAAGAGAAGACTACCTTAACAGCAATTTTATGATTTGCCTTGATTTAAATCCCAGAACAAGTGGAAATTTTCAAGAAGAACGGTATGGAAAGGTGAAATTGGATCTAAAGTTTAAAGCGCCTCTGACGAATACGATAACGTGCATTGTATTAGCTTCGTTTCAAGGGAAATTAGAAATTGATTCCCACAGAAACGTAACAATCGACACCAACTAAATGGATTCTGAAACTCTAGCCTGCTGCTTGAAGCTGTTATTGCAAAGTACATCTGTCCGTCAGTTTCATATTTAGCTCGTGACCAAGTAGCTAAGTTGGATACTTCTGAGCTACCTCTAGCTTTAATTGTAAATTGCTCAGATAGTAATAGCAGAGGATCACATTGGATAAGTTTTTATGTATGGAAGTTAGGTAATTCAGTAGTTGCGGATTACTTTGATAGTTATAACAATAGTCTTGATCGGTATGATATTGTCCCACCGTTCATAATTAGAAACACAAGTTCAAAGGTCCTACAATCAAACAATTCTATAGTGTGTGGACTTTACGCCTTGTTTTATTTGTACTGGCGAAGCCGTGGAAAAAGTATAGGATCCATAGAGTCTAGATTTCGTTCTAATTTAGCACGTAATGACTTTAGAATAAAGTATTACTATCGACTGTTGATAGTTAAGTATAAGTCGTCTTCGAAAAGTACACTTACTTGTTGTACTCGCCTTGTAAATAAATTGTAAATAGCACTTACCTAGTTCGTTTAATAACAGTATCGTCTCAGATATGGATCAGTACAGTAGTTTATCCTTTGTTCTCCTCATCGCCCTACTCGGGCAAGTGTTTTCAAATTCTACAACGATAGAAGAGGATTGCGTATACTGCACACAAAATCAATCAAAAATTTTCCTGAAAGCATTATGGCACGCCAACATGAGAGCGTTTTACTTCTGCCGAGAGTCGTTTACTCTTGCATCGAAATTTGGAGTGATTGTGGATTTCGCATGCACTAACGACAAATGCAAAAATATCAAATATCGCCCATTTTTACAACCAATTAGTGCTGGGGCCATGAATTGCGGGTAAGCTATTTGATTTACTACGATATACTTTACAACATCATGAATAAACAACTATAATGATAAACAACAGGTACTCACAAATTGAAGAACCACAAAATCAGTTGCACGACCCTCATCTTTATTTTCTGACCATCATTAAGGACTATATTGAGATCCTGTTCATGAGCATCATTCTGGCACTGCTTGTGCTCAAGAAAAAAATACTTCAAGATTGTATTACCAAAAAATGATCACACAAGGAATTTGGACGACTTTGAATCTCAATTAGGAATAGACACCGTCGATTAGTTTACTTTGTGGCCCTCGTCCCCCAACCTATAACATCATTAAGTTAGAGGGCCAACAGCAAAGTAAACTACTGTAGGTTGTGGGGATTGGTGGTAACTATTCGCTTTTTGTAGATACAAATCATAAAGCAATGGTTACTTCCATTCAACCTAACCGCAAATTCAACAAATTAATAGGACTCTGACATCTAACATCGTATCGAGTACTTGAGTCAAAATGCATTCGTGTACAATGAAGGAAATAAATTGCACTATACTTAGACATCAACATCTACTATTTTCTTGACACGTTTGTTAATTTAATTTGTATTGATTTTGTATCCATATTTTTTAAAACCTATTTTATTTGACCTTGACCTTTGACATACCCCCTGACCCTGCGTTATATTTTTATTTATCGACAAGTTTCAAATCGGCAGCGTTACTTATCTTAGGCACACCCAGGGCACACCCTCCGATTAAAAATTTCGCGAAAAGTAGCATAATAGTACCTACTTACAGACCTAAACTTTACCTGGCTGTACACATCTACGGACCCCAAGTACGCCTACTATGACAATATTGTTGACGCCGACACTTCAATGCTCCGCACTGAACTGGCGCAGATGACTGTCCCTCAATACAAATGCTTTCGGATGCAAGAACCCTTATCGAAGAAAATGAGATTTTGGTTATTTCGGCTTCTACTTTGTAAGGAATTTAGACGGAATATGATGAGTTTGGAAATGTTTGGCTTCATAAGATTTTGGAAAAGTATGCAAATTTTTGGGAAAGAAATATACCCTAAAATCACTGGTGCGACTTATTATGGGGGGCGGCTTATCTATTTAAAAAGGTTCACCCATTTATTTGACATTCTCATATTTTACAAAAATATCCACAAAAATTGTAATCGCTATCAAACCTATTAAATTCATCCCCAAGCAACTCTTATTAGTTGAAATTAGTTGATTTCGGACTTGGAAATTGTTGAAAATGCATTTTAAGGACACAACTGATACTGAAAGACTGAAAGATATTGAATTTGGTATGTTTTCCGACTGCCTAATCTTCTTAAAAGATTAGAGTACAGATACACCTACAACATTTTTATGTGTATTTGTACTCTTTAAAAATAGTGTTTTAGATGCGACTTATTATAGTGGGCGGTTTATCTATCATGTTTTGATGGAGTGTATTATTTCATGACTGCGACTTGTTATCGTGGGCGGCTTATAAAGTGATTTTAGGGTACTTAGAATGGCAGAGAAGAAAATTAAATTTTAAGGACGAAATTTCCAATGAATTTATCACGTTTTGGAATCTTCTTTCATTTTTTGGGATTTGTGGGGCGCTGATTTGTATTTCAGGATTTACTTTTTGCTGGGAAGTTCGGGCGAAATTGTTCTCGTTTATTTCTGATTGTTTTGTTTCCTTCTGGATGTTTTTGAAATATCCTTGGACTTACTTTCATCTGAGCTTATGTAAGATAAAAAGGTCAATGAGAGTCTTTATTGGGGATTAGAACTTGGCCGCACCCCCTACGACTTTGTTTGTTGGAGTATTTAATGACACTGCAATATTATATCTTTAACATACATTCAGATTAGTAGAAATAATTGCAATGTATTGTTTAGTATTAAAATACTGAAAACAAGTAAGTCGTTTCAAACGTCATAAACGTGTAGTAAGATAACCTTCACAAGTATATTTAAAGTATTCTAATATAAATTGTGAGTTATTTTGCCTACTAACTTGTTAGATTATTCAGGATAGAGTAAGTGTAAGGTTTTAGTAGTTATTCTGAAAGTGATGACATACACTTATTGTATGTTGGATAACTAGTGAATGCCAATAATGGGAAGGACTAGATGAAGACCAATTAATACCCTTCAACTTATAAGGGTTGCAAATAAAACACAAGTACGTCACACAAATAATCTTCAAACCAGCCTATCAATCGAATACTTTATTGAACTCAAATAATTTATTCAAATCCTACTTATCATCCTGTCTGTCTTTTTAATTGTTGTAATTGTATATAAGAGCCTAATTATCTTTACACCCTGACCTATCCTCGTGTGTGGATGGGTGCAGAAGTATTTAGTTAGCATTTCTCATTCATTATGGAATCTGCCGGCTGGTGGATTGGTGTAACCCACACTATTGTATGTTATGATGATACTATTGAGTGTTTAAACATAATTAATTACATTGGTCTCTTGTAATCAAATCTTATCCGAATCTGTAAGCCAGAAAACGTGGAATACAAATCTGTCAAATCTGTACAATAATAATTAATAAATTCGTAAAATATGCTGGTCCCAATAAAATGCTAAACTTTCCTAGCGGTTTGTTAGTTGGCCATGTCTCCAAACGTTTTACTGATCTGCCATACTCGTGTTAACTAGGGCAATTATTAGTAATAAGTTATCTAATTAGCTTAGAAGACTAGAAATTCATTTATTGACCAATTCTGAATTTTAACTTCATGTGTTTATTCACATAATAAGAAAACAATTCCTCCCAAATAGCATTAGTATAGTTTATGAATAACCTAACCCCATTTTATCCCGATGTAGCCCCATTGTATTCCAAACAGGGTTACGTAAGCATCCGCAAGACGACATGTTTTCTTGGATAAAACCAGATTTCAAACGGACAAGATTTATGGATCGAAGTAGAAGTCCTTTTGAGTAGAACTTAAAGTTTTAAGAATTTTTAAATCAAGCGATAGTAGCTCCGAACATTGAAAGGTTGGAGGCCAAAGAAAACTAGCTGCTAATTAATTCAGAAGACTTCTTCCACGATTCGTCAACTAGTTTTAAGTTTTAAGTTTATATTTTATTCAGATAAGCATGCTGGGCCTTCGACATTTGGTGGATGTAGGAATATTTATTAGAATACAGTACTACAATTAACTACAAAACCTCCAAAATGAAAAAAATGAGTGTGATACACCAATCGAACCGTAATTTAATGGTGAACACGAAAATCAAAGAAAAAGTGCCACATACACGTTCAAATTTTCAGCTAGAGTCGA
>JAQFZA010000717.1:0-14175 GCA_034695115.1 Desoria olivacea | reverse complement strand
TATGATATCCATACTTATGTATTGATTTATCTTATATGCATGGAAGTCCTTCAACCCTACGAATCAGCAATGTAAAAAATTGCAAGTTGTTATGTAAGCCACGTACAGTTATGGTTTTGCAATTTTATAATAAAAACTAGATATTTTATTCATGCAATTTTTTTGTTTACAGGTGGCCCTGTTCGAACTTCAATTTTTGTCGAAAATGCCGAGGATTGTGTTTTGTTTCTGTGTTGCCAGCAACTTCGCACCCACTCATCTAAAAATACTGACGTCTATCTTCGTGTACGATCAAGAGCAATAATTGAAGACTGCACAGGCATTCGCTTTTCACCTTACAAGTGGAGTCATCCTAGATCACTGGGTTTGCATGAGTTGGCTGAAATCAGTTACGACACAGAAAGGTTAACTTCTATTTAAAAATAGACGTCAGCTCGTTCTAGAAATTTTATAAGCCCCTTTAAATTCCCTTTCTGTAGGTTCGATGCCGTAGACGATTTTAACTGGCTGTCTGCCTCTCAATCTCCGAATTGGAGTATTCTGCCTGAAGATGAAAGGATAACTTTCCCAGCACCGACTACCTGAATATAAATTAACTATCCATATTTGTATGCAAAAATTATTGTAATCAACCACAGTTAACGGCAACTGACTCACCATATAATAAAATAACACAGGTAACCATAATATAATTCAACGGTTTTGTTTTATTTGGATTCAGGAGGCTTGTCGTTTTTAACAAAAAAATACCTACATTCGTTTCATACTTAACGTACACGAACACGAAACTATTTTACAGATTTTTAGAATAGAATTTAGGACGACGTTTTAAGTTTATATCCAAATATCTTATTTTTCTCAGCCTACCTAAATTAACTAAAAATACCAGCACTGACAATGAGAAGAGGTCAATTTCAATTCTTCATTCTTTAGGTTCAAACAATAACTAGTCCAGGATCCCTTATGCTACATGAGTAAACATTATTGTTTCTGCATCTTCCTTTTCGTACTTGAGCAAAACTCTAAGGATTAATTTGTAAGTTTCGTAGATTATCTTTTGAAACTGCACTGGATGTACGAGTTATAGTTGTGGCAATCTAGTCTACTTTTTTACGAAGGCAATTAAACAAAATGGTTTATCTTTCTTCATCTTTCAAATAACTCTTTATTATTATTGTACTTAATTGCTATTTGTTATGGCTCCAGACGTGCAGACTTGCTTAATATAGTCTACAGATTGACCTGAGTTAGTAATTTGTTCCTGTCATCGAACTGCCCATCCTGTGCTGTAACAGTTCTATTTATTTACACAAGGTACTACAGCATATTAGATTGTCGTAGCATATTTACTATTCAACTTTATCCTAAATATCTACGTTAAAAAGTGAACCAGTGTCTGAAAAAGAAAGCACAATAACACTGCAAGTTTTAAGCCCCTCACATGAACGTCATGAACCATTTCCTTCATGAAGGGACAAATCAAACGAATTTCTAATATTTAGTTAAAGTCTTTCTTTTTAAGTCTTAAACTTCCAACTGTTTTATGAATTTGCATGAAATCACTAGCTTTCAACATTTCAGTCCTGGTTGGTAGTTTGTATAAAAAGTCTGGCCTGCTCATTATAAACGGAAAAATACACAAGGGGCTTCAAAACCTCGGTAAGAAAGTATGACGGAAGAAGTCGGAAAAGTTATTGCCAAAGGCAATTGAAACATTTTATCAAAAGAAAAAGTTAAGAAATTGTAATGTCCGAAAATCATAGGAATAAATACTTTTAAAAATTGTTTCCTCAACGTTACACAAGTATGGCCTCTGACAAATTATCTTAAGTAATATAATGTACCGTTTTAATCACATGCGTATTGAATGCAATTAAAATATCTGCTTCAATTCGTTGGTATGTAGCAGTTCATTTCATTCAGGTGGGTCTACGTTGTCATTTAAAAAGTATCTCTTTCTCTAACTAATTATATAAAATATCGTTTAGAGTTGTCTGGCTGGATGGCTATGGCTTATTTTGTAGGTCCGTTGCGTTTTCAGCACGGAAATTTAACAATATTACATTACACTCAATCAATATGAACATTTAGTATTTACATTATACAGAATTCTTTTACATATTACAGTAACCTAACTAAATTCAAACTGTTGAACACTACTTAATCATCTCAAACTATAAAGTGTAAATCTAAACCCTTCAACCACATTCCCAGACACTTAAATGCTAAATCATTTCCCGTATACTTAAATATATGTAAAGCACTAGAAGACATTCGTTCGTTTGTTTCTCTGTACATATAATTACCTACATTGGAATTAAAGCTTTATAGTTGATACCCGAAGTCATGTCAGAAACCAGGTAGGACGCATGTAAATGCAAGTTGTATGTAACTCAAACTGGCGGTTCGTGAATACTAATTTCGATAAGGTGGGATCGTCAGTATTTCTTTATAACACAAATGGATTCTGATTTCTCAAACGTCCATCTGGCATGTTTTATAAAATATTATCTTGTTTAGATTAAGACGCTGCCGTGGATTTGGTTTGATGAGAGACCGAGCTTGGTTTTGGGGGCAGTGGCACTGGTCTCTTTGGTGGCAGAGAAAGTTTGGGATGTGCATGGGCAGTGGGACGGATTCTGTTCTTCGCCGCCAAGATTAAGGCCTTCGTGCTGGCTGTTGAATTAAGAAGTTCACCTTCGCTACATAGTGCCCTTAGGAGAGGTAGCTCCAATGCATGACATCTCGCCCGTAACGTTGCTAAATCCAGCTCAGCCGCTGAAACTGATTCCTGTAATAATAATAAAAAACGAGGAGCGTAAATCATTGGATCTCAACGTAAATCAGTCGGATGAATGGGTCTTAATTGAAGGATTAATGGTTCACCTGTCGCCTGTTGACATGGGCATTTGTAGTCCGCTTGTAAGGGGGTGGAGGAGGTAGGTTGTATGCGGCCTGGAGTGCTTCTTCTTCATTTGTGGGTTGAGAATAAAGAGATTCCTCGGAGCGACATAGTTTCATTCGAAGCCGTTCTTCACTGGCTGTCATTCCCGTGTTCGTTCGACTAGTCATGAGTTGTTGTACAGCTTTACGCATTCCATTTTCAATTATGACTTGACCTGTATGTTTATACGGTGGAAGTGGAGGTGCAGACTGCGTAGAGCTCGGATAGTAAATTGGGGTTGATGTATTGCTTCCAGCAGCAAAGCTTTGGGTGGATAGGAACCTTTGCAGGTTCTGAGAGTTAAGTCCTGGACCGTAGTACCCATACTGGGATGATGAGCAGTGTGAATTATTTGAGCCAGGATTGTACAGCGATTGAAATGAATTATGATGGTACGGTGATGATGTTATTGTTGCAGCTATACTTTGGTTACTTAGGGAGGACGTCACATGTGTAGCCGAGGATGCACAATTGACGGCTGGAGGTGGTTTTGGAACCTTGGGATTTTTTCGGGGTAAAGGCGGAGGTACATTATGTCCTGCTGCACCTGCAGTCGATGGATATGGAGGTGGGGGAAGATATGGGGGTGGGATGTCATTAATGTGGTATGCACTTGTTGTCAGCATGGGGTTACTATTTGTGCTTGAAACTGTTGTATAGCTTAGACTTTTGGAATCAAAATATTCCTGTTGACTGACTCTTGGGTCTTTTGGGGGAAAGATGACATAGTCAAGGTCGGAGTATAATTGAGCTTTGAATTGTTGAATCTGTGACCTAGTAAGTTGGTTAGTATAAACTGTCGTAAATCGTGAGTTAGGTCCCATGTTATTATTTCCTTGACAGGCTGTCGTAGATGTCACAGGCCCCATTGAGGTTGTCATTGTTGTCACATTCCCTGGACATTGTACGTGAGAGGCACAAGGACCCAGCATGGTTGAGCTTGACGTGACGTTTCCTGCACCTACGGAATGATTCAATGTAAGACAACTGGTAGCCCCAGCAGGATGAACGATTGGGGCTCTGGAAAGCGGCTTTAAATTTTGCAATCCAATAAGAAAATTGTTGAGATTATTAGGCACGCTGCCGCATCTATTTCCTATGCTTTTCCCTGTGACTCCTCCACCAAGGTAGTGATTTGTTGTTGTGGTCGTCGGAATGAAATTAGATAGCTTTGTGGACGTCTTGTTTTTGACGGAGGAGGCATGCACGTCTATATAATTATTGGGTCTAATGATAAGTGGTACTGAGGTTTTTGTTGGATAAGGTGGTGGTGTGATTGAAGGCACGAATGGCTCTTCTGACGCCACGGTATCATATATATTGTCCACACTTTGAGAATGCTGAAGAACTGGGGCAGAGCTCAGTTGTACCATATGATGATGACTGTTATTACCTCCTGGAGATGAAAGTTTTACTCCTCGTAAAAGGACTTGAGCTTGACTTGGAATTGCAACAGGTGCAGTGGTTGCATAAGCCGTTTGAATTAATATCTGAGGCTTTGTAGCAATGAACCGAGCATCTACAGCATTCCCATCGTCCTGCTTCCCTGCTGAAGTCAGGTCAGCCAAACTTTTTCTCGGTTTTGGTGGAGGTTCCGGCTTTGTATGTCCCAAGAGATTCAAGGCGGTTGTGGACCGAGATGAGACTTTACTCGGAATGAGATTGCTACGACGATTGTTATTTCCACTATGATTATCACAAGAAAGCTCAGACTTTCGTCTTGGCAGTGTATTGATATTAACATGCGGGGGTGAAGGGGATGGCGCCTTCGTTGTTTTAGGCACTAATTTCCACAATTTTGTTGACGCTGGCTTCTTCGGATATTGTCTCGGGGGATACCAAGCCAATGGAGGCAGTTGTACATAGTCTGAATCCGTATTAAAATTGTCACTAACAGTCCTCGTGCTTGGGTACCGTCCCTGTTGTAATTTCTCCCCAAATTCCACGTAATTCATGGGTGGTTTTTCCTCACATTCATATTTGTGTCGATTGCTCTGATTCCTTCGCACATTTGATGAGCATGAAGGCCTTTGCTTTCGTAAGCATTTTAAAGATGCGACCTTAGGAGTCAGGCCGTTTTCTTTGGCAGCTACTACATTGGTAGAGGCAAGACACTTTTTGCATTCTTTTAAACAGGATGGTGGAGCGTTACTACTTTTCTCAACTTTTTTACACACTTCAGAATTCTTTCTATTTGGGTTGCAACACTTTTCTCTAGTGCGACACTTGCACCCAGATTTTTGAGGCTCCACAGATTTGATACAACCGTACCTTGGCCTGGGCTTTGGACTTTTCATCTTCTGAAGGGAGTCATCTGCATCTCCGTCTATGGTTGAATATTGTCGTTCTTCAGCATTAAGTTCAGTCTTCTGTTTAACGTTTGATTTTGGGGGCTCAGGATTTTCACTTATCTCCCCGTAAACATGCTCATCTTCTAGCTTATACTCTTCAATCTCTGTCTCAGATTTCTCGTCTTTATTTTGTACTTTGTCAATCTCCGTTCCATTCCTTTTAGCTGGAGATTTTTCGCATGTCTTCACGGGATCTTTTGTCACCGTTCCTGGCACGGTAGTCGGAGTCCTGGAGCTATTGTCATGTTGGCTGTCATTTATCGTCGTATCAGAAGTTATGTCAACGGCTTTCAATGTTGATTCACTAGCCATGGATGGAGTGTTGTGATGCTGATGATGAATATTCGGATGGGATGCTGAACTGCCGTCACAAATATCCATCCCTTCAAGATCATCCTCATCCGTAGCACATGAATTACACTCACAGTGGCCAGCACAGCCCCTTTTTTCACCAATTGTTCGAACTAGCAAAGATCTGCAAGGGCCATCGCAGTCTTCACAGTCAGAATCACAATACCAGTACTTCGCTTCACTATCCTCGTCGTCTGCAGGTGCACCAGCACTGCAACTTCCATTAACATTAGTCACATTGTGAATTCGGGACAGATGATGGGGCCTTGTTGGTGGAGGAGGGTGCCTCTGGCTTAAGGATTCTAGGGATGTAGAGTTGTGGTTGTGCGTTCTTTCTGTACAGCAATCAGGTATCTCTCGAAGCTCCAAGTCCTCTGCTAAAAGGAGACAAAAAATAGACAAGGCATACATCAGACTTGATAGTTTCGAATTGAATGACCAATTCAGTCCCTACATGAGGCATATGACTGGAGTGCCGGACGGGGTACCCGAACCATTAGCTTTTAAACAAATAGGGGCTGAATAGATGAAAAACTGAAAAAGATTACACGGTAAATTGCACATGGAACCAGGCCCAAAGACGTGCATTAGTCAAAATCAAATGATTAGCCATTGAAGCAGAGCAAAACCTGTACCTATAAGTCTATTCTTGATTTTTTAACTAGACGCATGTAGATAATGCATGCAAGAGTTACATATACACATAGTACATCGAATTTCTTAAGCCGCATTGTCATTATTCGAACCCTGTCGTATTGAAAAAGGGACTTTATAAGGAAAGAACTGGCTTGAGGAAAAGAGATACAACTCCCAAACGTGTAAGATGGACGGTTATTTGAATACTACAACAGCATACCTTCACTTCCATCCAAACTGTAGACTCTGTCCGATACTATCCCTGAGGTGGTGTTGGAAGACGCATTGCTAATGACAGATACTCGTTGATGTTCACTAGATTCACCAGCAAGGAGAAGTCCATCAGCCCATAAAGACAGATCCAACATCTTATCATCATTTTTAGACGACGAGCTAAGGAGTGTCGAATTACAGCTGGATTCCCCACCAGTACTGCTCGCAGACGTTTTATGACTGGTCAAGCTCTCCGAGGATAAAATAATTTTATGATTTGAAAGGTGAAATTGATGCGTTGACCGGCAGAGAAGGAGGACATGTCGAGGCACTGACTCACTCGATGCCGTGAATGACAATTTCTGAGTGGAATTGGCCCATGGAAAAGCTCGTCCACGGATCTCGAATTTCTTCCTCTGCAAACCAAGCATATTTCATTACATTAATTATAAGAATACACATAGATATGGAGACATGAGACACATGCTAACTGTCCGTATATAAACAGCAGGTGTGTCTTATCCACTTAATGGGCTTTCTGTCTTTGCATTTTAGAGGTAGAAATCATTTATCCTACCTCAAAGTAAAGCTTGGTAATGTTTGCCCACAAGAAAGTTAGCTTGGGCTGCTCAGGGATCTCATTACACCCGACGGCGTTCTGAAAACGGAAAAGCCATTTATAGGTTAAAACTCTGGTGGGATCAGAAATAAATATATGTGGGCCCTCAGTAGGGCGGTTGACATAATAGATGAGTTACCTGATAAACTTCGATGCCTTTGGGAGTGACACCAATCCATGCCTAAATAAATATAAAATTGTAAATAAACCAACGAATAAACCAGTTTCAACTTCAACTAAACGTCATATTAATAGGTATAAACTTCTATATCTATATAAGTCGAAATATATGGCTGTAAGTAACTCACCGGTGCGTCCTTCCCTTCTTTGGTCTTTAATGTCATTCCGAATAAATGCATATTGTATTGGGGGATCACTGCCCGGATAAAGGCAAGTCGGGCGGCTTGCTGTCCTAAACCTGCAAGTGCCTGATGTGCCCTTGTTAGGGATGGTCCAAGGGTTAAAATTAAAGGTTGAGGTTGAACCCATCTTGGAAATTCTTGACCTGGTCGCCAGTCGCCGAGTTCGGATTGGAATGCGTAAGCAACGGATTGCACTATAGTTGCAGGAGGGAACCTCGGGGCTGAGATGAGGTTGTTTCTTAGTTGAAGATAGTAGTGGTGCAATGACACGACATCACTGTCAAATCAAAAGTAAAACAATCAGTCAGAGGAACATCACGACGACCAAATTATTAACTGTAAGGATCCATTTTGGTATGACATGTCATCACGGGGCTCCTCTACTTATTCGACCTCGCCCAACCTTCCTATCCCTCATCCCTCTAGCCTCATGATCAATTTCATGACGTGCTCCACTTGTTTCCATATCTGTCCTTTTTAAATCATGATCCTTCAAACTTATTCATCTTTTTACAGCTTTGCATCCCATGCTACATTTTGAATTCATTGAGGACTATATGTTCCAATCGCAGCCTGTACATCATTCATACTGTGCTTTACTCTCTTTCCTGGTGTCCGTGATGTCAAAATTACAAGACAAATGATATTGAAATGACATGACGGAGAGTAATGGTCTTTCACTTGAGTAAGAAGCTTTCTATCTAGATTCTAAATTCTAGAATGAAACTGTCCTTCCGTCATTACGGGACACAAAGATAGCCCAAGAGTTGGTAGACGAGGAGAATGAATCTGCCTTTGGGTTCATGAATTCACCCCATATTTGTCTAACCCTTGGAAGTATTATTGATGAATTTTGTGTAACCGGTATTAAGCCGGAAATATTTTTATTACGGGGTCTTAAGAAGACACTGTGTGTCGTGTGGGCTGAATGAGAATAGCAATTAGTATTTTATGGACTCTGTCAATCACTTTCATAGAGGCAGGCGTCAAGTCAAGAAAGATTTACCATGTACAGTAAATAACTTACAAATTTTGGGGTAGGGCATCCAGGTAGAAATGAACTCGGCAGTAGAACACTATCGGCTGCTTCCCATCCTGTAATAAATTAAGCACACATTTTAGTTGTAATTCACCTTAGAGCAATTTCCCATCTCGAGGGACTACATTTACAAGTTCCTTAAAAGCTAAAGAAATTCCATCCAATATTTCTCTACAGATTTGCCCATTTTTCTAGCTGCAGGGTAACCTGTCCATTTACTATTCAGTTGTTTTTTCGATGTAATCCAACTACTACTCTGTTCTCGATATACGATAGCTCTTGTAACTCCTCAAGGCATTCATTTTTAGTTTGGATGGATACCTCTTCTTCTTCTGATGTCTACTGGTCATTCCTCAGTGAAAGAAGAAATGATTATAATGATCATGATGATGATGATGCTTCCAGAACTCGTTAACATTTTTTCACGAGCCCCCGTAGCATCCATGTCATCATTATAATATAGGAGCAGAGGAAGAAGAAGAATCGCAGATTCAACACAATAAAATACACCATACAGAATTAAAAGGTGGTTGCATACAATACGTTCGGACATGTAAGATCATTCACTCAAAAAATGAGATAGGATTTACAAACATGGTCCATCCATCCATCCATCCATCCGCATTACCCGATCTTTCTTATTACAACCTGAATTCTCAAATCTCAGCCCCTAGAAACTGACGAAGTTTAGTCAGGTACGAAGAATGGATGAAGAACAAGAAAACGCCTTGAGAGACGAGTAAATCGTCTTCGGTACACACTTTTACATATGGCTACAGAACAACCACATATATACAACATACACACACATACATATCCATTGCCTCGTTTTCAACCTTGGCTTGGGCTTGGCTTAAAACTTTGCCTCTTGGCATCTTGGTCATGTCATGATGATGGCACATATATAAGAAAGTTAACTTTTAAACCGTCTTCTTCTTCTTCAGAGAATACAACAAGAAAAGAGGCAGGCTCGGCGGACGCACCTTCTTCTTCTAAAATGGAAGGAATGAGGCTCGTAAAAATTTCAAAAGAAACGAGCTACCGGAATTGAGAAAAAATCTTTTTTTTCTTCTTCCATGTTGTCTTAGATGGATAAGAAATCATGCCTGCATGTATTATTATTTAACCTATCCGATTCTATAATCACGGCATGGCATGCCATCCCTCTCTTACATCTTCAGCATTCCCCTTCCTTAATCCTCCTTCGACTTCTTCTTCCTCTCCGTCCTGTCTTATTGAACGTATCAACTCACTTCCAGCGTTTCTTTGCATAACCCTTTCGTCTATGCGTCTGGGAATTTACGCCAAATCAACCTAACATGATTGACCAAATCATGGCTTTTCCATTTAGATTTAAAGCAAATTAACTGATTCTGCTAATCCTGATTTCCATCATTTGACTGGAGGGGTTAGAAAACACCCCAAAAATCCTTTGGGATTGTTCCCAAGGAACATTTAAAGATCATGTCTTAGATAATTCATTTTCAAGCCCAAGGGTAATAAATAAGGGATCCTGCATATTTCTCCCTTGAAAATAAACCCATTTCCTGTTGTTCATTCCGGCTAAAGTGTCCCTATTTCCGGCTGAAGATGTTCTGTCAACCGATGGGGTCTTCTTTCCGTATACCTTATTTGTATTTTGTACCCCGTTCAAATACACAGTATCCAGCCTCAAATTCCGTTCATTCTAATTGAAATACCGTAAGGCTAGCTTCAACCTCGTCAGAAAACCAGCCCAAACGTAACAATGAGACGCGCTTATTAGTGAAGGTATGTCCATGGGCTTGTAACATGTAGTAGTAGTAACTCCTACAGTAATACACTTCTACACTTTACTTTTATTACGTACCAGTTTCTACTTTTCTAGACATGCAATATTGGGTATCGAAGGAAAGTCTGCTGTTGATGTACTATAGGGCAAGGATGGCATGGTTTTAAAACTTTTTACTTTGGAAGTTTAGATTTCTTCCTTGGCTTTTGCCATGCCCCTGGCATCTCTCAAATTACTAAATTCCTCAACCTCCCTTTTTGGGCTCAGTTCGACTTCGAGTTCACATTCAAATAGTGAGGTATTCATTTTCATATGTATTAGCTAGCTGGATGGAAAACAAAAGCAGAGTTTCCGCTCAAGAGTAAATTTTAAAGCACCTTTTGTAATGGTTCATAGACGACGACCACCACCTTGTCAGTAAAGTGAGCCTAAATTACTTGTAAAAAAAGTATCCGTACGTTTCTTAAGGGAATTTACATTCCATCCTGGCATTTCTAACTTCACGTCTGCTGATACACGACGATGATATTATGGTACGTCGTTTCCGTCTACAACACTTTTCTTCCCAATTGCTAATATCTCTTTCATCCATCCGGCATTCCTACGTCCATACATCATGGTCATGAAATTCATGATTCATTGTCAAAATAATGACTGAAAATATGTGGGTCTCGACGAAACTCGAGTCTCCGTGTTTCCTCTCTTTACACACTTCCCATCATCCGTAACGATTTCAGATTTCACGTTTCTTCCTTATCAAATACAAAGTTAGGATCTTAATGGCAGCTGTGGCCTCTCGGAATGCAACATCTCCACGAAAAATAATCAATCTAATTGCTATTCCACAAAAATAACGAGCATTAAACATTAAAATGAAATCCTTTCTTATCTCTGGAACGTGCTTTGTAACTGCCATTCTACTAAACTCAAGACTTCCTTGCCCAGCAGATGATGTACATATTTACTATACATTCTGTCTTTACATATTATCGTAACATCAACCAAACTTCCCAGTCCAAACCTAGTTTATGTGTTTGTTGTATTGACGAGGTAGAAAAAAAAACTGGCTGCGAAAAATTCTTAACAGCCGTCCAAGGTAAAACAGCAAAGATTAAGATAATCCTTTTGCTCGAGCTTGTTTGCCTGTTGAATTGTTGAAGTTTGAGGCATGCTAAAAGATTCTGATCTGTAAATGTAAGAATCCTTCACATCTTCTAAAACCACATTCCTCGTGTTCTATGAACTGAATTAACTGACTATATCAACTCAAAATGTACCTATAGGCTATGGTAGCAGAAGTATAAGATCCAGCGGATTGTGAAATTCAAGCTCAGAGCTAAAAAAGCTAGTTTTATTTTCTACAAGTTTCATTAGAATTGCAAATCAATTTCTCGACTCGACTTGACCGAAAAATTTCATGCCATCTTTAACTAAAAGAATTTCCATTCTTCAAGCAGTTCTACTATCTATACTACTTGGTCCATCCCTCATAAATAATTGTGATAAGAAGAGGCATATTAGTATTGCTTGAACAAATCTCTTGTGTAGTAAAAATATTACAAGACATTCATGGACATGGCCGTCAAGTGCTATTACACAAATCCATCACCGAAAAAAATAAATTCTTCTCTCCTATCGTCTACATACTATACTCTCCATCTCCACAAACTGTACTAGCCTTTTTAATAATACGACATTCTTCTATCAGGTAAAGGTATTAGCAGAGCGGAGCTAAATAGATACAGAATGTCTAGAAGAAGTTAGTTGGGGTCATCTTGTGATGGTTATCCTTCAAATGCTATCGTTTCTGCCCTGTATCAAACGATAACAATATTATAGAACCTATAGACTCTATATAGGTATTAGAGAGGCTTAACTTATAAATTCTGATACATAAGGATACGCTTATTATTATGCATTATTATGTCTGACAGATCAAAATGATTGAATTGAGTTGAAAAGGAATGGCATTGCATTCCTTTATGGGATGAGAGGTATTATAAAAGGGATTCAATTGAAATCTTTTTTAAAGCCTGAACTGGATTGCATTGGATTCGATTCGATACAGCTGCTTCACTTCATCTCTTCTCCAACTTGTCTATCTACAACAGTCTATGTTACATTCTACATTGCAGCCAACGATCAAACCGATCCAACATTTATTACATTGTACATTAGTGGTCGTTATATTGAAATGAGGTGGACTTGAACGTGGGCAGTTGAGATGAGCTATAGCTCACAAGTTGACTTATAGCCGAAGTCTAGTATGTAGTAGTAGAGGATGAGAGTAATAAATACCTGTATAAATTTAATATAATAACTACGATGGGACTCCAATTTACCATTATGATTACCAAAAGGTATTTCAGATTTAGTGTATTCAAGCCATTAACGATTAGATTATAAAAATGAGGCATGCCAGCCAAGCCGAAGTTTCAAAAAAAACTTTTAAAAAGGCCACTGGAGGCAATACACATATTATCTGTAATCTGTAGGGCTGTGAGCGAGCAGATGAAAGATGAAAGTTTCCTCGAGAAACAAAACAAGAGATTCTTCACCATCATCATTTTCATCATCATCATGAAATGATGATGATGATCATCATCATAGTCATCATCATCTCTTACAACACACAAACTCAACCAAAGAAGCTTCTTCCAGAGGCATTCACAAAGATATTAAAGCTGGAGGAAGAGTCGTATCGAAAAAACCGTTTGTAATTTCTTATATCCAGCCTCGGAAGAAGAGTCACTTCCAACTTCATTTACTATGTAAGGATGCACAACTCGTTGCTTATTTAAGCTGAAACTACCAAGAAATCCTGACTTGAAGAGATGAGATGAAGAATGCGTCTAATACTAATGTGTGATGTCTGATGCTGAGAAAATTATTTGATTATTATTATTCCCCGTCGTCGTCGTCCAAGGAATTATTTTAAGGACCTCGCCTCTTCATCAGTTGCTCCACATGCATGCATAACATAAAACCGAATTTCTCATTTTTCATCCATTTAATACGGTTATTTGAAGAAGGTGAGTCGGGATTTTTTCTACCCCTCTCATCTGTCCACCATGGAATGCACGACACGTCTTTTTACATGTAATAATCATAATAATAGACCTCTGAGTGATTTTTTCTACAAGTTGTCTTACAGAGAGCCAGCCAGCAGTCTCTCTCATTTTATTTTCTTTTACGCATAAAGCCCCTTGGCCAAGTAGGTACGCGGGGGTCGTATGTATAATATATTATGGACATTCGTTTATTAGGGATGGTACCTCAGGAAAGGATCTTCTGCTATACAGGCCCTACATTTCTTTTACTTACACCTCATGGACACAGAAGGTATCCTAATGATAGTACATACATGCTATAGAATATCCTAAATTCAACTCCAACAAATCTCAGTGAGGGTCAGTCAGGTGTGTAGAATGTTGAATCTAACGATACAAGGCTGTTGGGGCTAGAGCAGCAGTTGCAGTCCCTCCACGGCATACCAATCTCGAATCCGGAATCCAACTCACCTTTCTCAATTACGTTTACGAATCTTGGAAACGGATGAAGTAGAAAAACCAATTTCAGTTTTGAAATGACTGACTACTTTTATTTACTTCTTGGTTCTTATAATAAAATTCGATACCTCAGACCAGGGGACTAGAAATACGATAGAGATTATTAGGGAGACAGCAAACGACCGTATGAAGCGTGGCTTCATCCCTTCTAAACTTCCAACGCTGTTTTTCTATATATTTCTATTGGAGGTATGTACACGGGAGAATGTTAGGTAGAAAAAAAGGCCAGGTGGACAGAAACGGTAGGGTAGGCGGATCGGAAATATTTCTTTTAAGGGCTTCGTCCTTCGGAAAAATTTCATCCTAAATAATTGAAAACC
>JAQFZA010000716.1:0-14189 GCA_034695115.1 Desoria olivacea | reverse complement strand
CGTAAGAAATGTACACTCTCGGGTGGGGCTAAAACATAAAAAGCGTCTAAATACAATCTAACCCACCACTTTAACTGGGAAATCATCCAGTGAGACCTTGCGAATATCCCAAGTGTAATAACTTCTTGTGGATCGTAATCACAGCCTTTTAATATCAACGCACGAGCGCTACAATTCTTAACCGGTGCTCCACTATTTCTTGCAGTTTTTCGAAGAGATTTCAATCTCTCCCTAGAAGCCGCAATACAATCTGGATAAATTGTGAAGGACACGGTGACTTCACAGGGTCCATTTTCATTTCTCCAAACAGCTACATATAACTGGAATAGTCCTCCATTCACAGCTAAACAAGAGTTTAATTTTTAATCAGTCTTTATCTAAAAAGATTTAAATCAGAAACTATTTTATTTTACCCAAATTATCTTCCCTGCTTCGATATGGTCTGTATTGAATAACACTCTTATCGGCATTTGGAACAAATATATTCTCTGCATTAAGAATATGTCCTCTTCTTTCATGTGAACCTAATCCAGCAGAACTATCAAAATTGACTTTACATACTTGGCACTGAATGGTCACATCTAAAATAATCAGAACAATACATACCAATAAAATATTTGATAACAAATATTTTAAATCATTGCATTAGTGTATTAGCCCTTACTGTAATGCTCCCCATAAAGATGAGTAGCAGCTTCAAGAAACGTTACAAAACCACTTTTGCACAACCTACAGTAGAAAGGGCTTCCATCCAAATAGTGCAGTCGACAGAGATGTTGCAAGACAGTTTCCCCAGCATCTTTTTCAACAAAATCACAGTTTGCGAATATAGAGGAACATCTTATTTTTTCATTAGAATCCTTCTTCCTAATTTCCTCAATGACATAGCAGGCAGCCATGTATTTGATTATTCTGTTGGCTGGCATGGCTTCAATCTCAGCTACGGGGTTGATCCACGGTAGAATTTTGGTAGCAACATTAATTCTATCCAACTAAAATTTTTAAAGTATATTATCAGTTGTCATATTGTAAACAAGATGTTAACTACATTTCAACAACCTACTTTGCGCGTTTCATAAAAACTGAAATCAACCCTTAAAATATATATGTAACAAAAACTGTATTTTACCAAAATCCTCCATCGTTGTTCGTCAACAAGGCCCCAAGATATAGACGAATCCATGTCTTCTAATTTTAATTTTGAAATTTTTTTACATTGTGACGCCTTCCACTCGTTTAACTTGCATACATTGTCAAATTCCACTCCAAGTTCATCATCAGAATATTCCAACATCATTAAATCCTCATTTATTTTTACTTCTTTGGCAACCTTTCCCTTTCTCTTCTTTGTTACACGACGAGAATTATTAATTACTGGTATCTCTTCTTCAATCTTTATTTCAATGTCCTTGTCCAACTCAGCATTTGGCTGCGCTTCCATATTTGATTCAGAAGTCGATTGGGCGTCATTCCCAACTGTGGCATAATTGGGATCAAAAGTTTCTTCAACATTTCCATTATGAATCTCTTTGACATGCTTGTTAAAATTGACTTTCTTTTCGTAAATCCGGCCGCATGTCATGCATGTGAATGGTGCTCGTGATGCTGTAAAAACAAGTACAAACCATACAGGGAAATGAACCCTCTAAAGAATTCAAATACAGACATTGATTTAACATTTCCACCATTTTAACATGATAAATCCGTTGAACAACTTACTTGTATGGTCCTTCGCTTTATGTCTTTTCATTTTATTGAAAGTTGAAAATTTCGATCCACAAGTACAACACTCATAAAAATCCTCTACAAGCATCAAATACACGGACATTTTTAACTAATTAATATTTTTAAAAAAAACTTGCAATTGAAATATTTTATTCTGATATTCTGATTACTTGGATGTTCCTTATGCACATGAGTAGCCCTTGCACTTGCTGTGGGAAATCTAGCTGAACATTCGGTGCATTTGTAAGTTTTTTCTTTTAAAAAAAGAACCAATATAATTATTTTATTTTATTAACAACAAGACAGTATATATATATTGTTCCATGGCCTAATAATCTTACGGATTTTATTTCGAAACCTAGGCTGATTTGTTATTTGTTAGACCAGTAGGGGCGGGAATAAGCAACAATAGAAAAATATTTAGAAATCTAAATGTTTGATCTACACTAGTTTTTGAAACGTCGTCCAACAGTATGTTGGCTTTTAAGTGTGTAAAGACAGATTTCTGTTACCGACTTAACCAATTAACTTACTTATTTCAAATATATTTAAATATCTAAATAGAAGCAATATCAATGAGTTTGCGTTAATGGTATCCGGTTAATTAGGAAATCCGGTTGTACAGGATAAATAAAGAAAACATTGGGTGGTCTACATGTTAGTCTTACTATCGATTCATGATCAACAACTTACTTTTACGCTTCCCATCCGGTTTCAATTTGTTCTTTTTCTTTTTCCCCATCTTTCTTTTCAGTTTTCTTTTCGTATAGTCAAAACTACTTGTATTTCCCAAATACAATGTTTAAATATAAATAATAGCCAAGGTTGTCGGAAATCTTCACCAAAAAATGGCTACCATAAATAATACTCTCTGCTCAGTCCTCACTCGCCAAAGTCTAAGGTATCTGTGAAACCGAACGCAAAGATGCTACCAACGGACACAAACACAATTTTGAAAATGCCATGGTCTCAAAATCTACCGTACGACTCGGTCCAGTAGATGACTTACAAATATAATAACGTTGTAAGCGAAGGACGCTACCCATAAGAAATAGCATGGGAATAATTTACAAGCCTTGGATTGTAAATTTAAATCAGGTCTAGCTACATACTCGAGTAGTGGCACGGTGCGCCTTCTGCATGCTATGGCTCACACTATTAGTTCCACTGCTCCCTATAGATCATGCATGCTATTTTCATGCCATGCACTCATCCACAATTTCTTCCAAAATTGTGGATGAGTGAGTGTGTACTATACCAAACCTACATATTGACATGGGCCAATAGGTACTCGGAAAAGGTTTATGATATTATGGCTTATTCTATCATTATATATTTTAGCAATAATGACTTCCATCCATACATCTGACTCTATTTAGTTATAGAAATCTACATCTGACCTCTCAGATCAACGCAAATTAGTCGATAAATTAACGAAAACAGTGACCATTTCTATAAAAATGGTTATTTGAACGGTTTAAATTGTACGTACAGTTAAATTAAATTTGTTTATTTTTTATCTATTTAGTTATTGAAATGGACTTTTAAAAAATGTGAATTTCATAAATGCATGATGCATAATTCTTAAACTGTCAACATCAAGGTAATACTTGCTCCACACTTACAGCCAATTATAAGCTCTCATATCATACGATGATTCAGACTTTAAGGTTTTTAATTAAAACAATGCACATTTGATACATAAGATTCATTTCACAAACTGAATTTCTGCACTATTTGGAGCTAAGGAACGGAAACAGTTTCAGATGCACACATTAGAATACTTTTCCATTTAAACGGGCCTGCAATTCCTTGTACTACTTACACAATCTATACATTCAGCTTGTAAATTTTCTAGATGGGTATTAGAAGTATAGGAAGTTAAAATTATTTCAACAGCTTTATTATTTTTTATTTGAACGGGTTAGTCATCTGGAAGTGTTAGTTATAACATTTTATTACAATTAACAAACCAGAACTCCGCCTGATCGCCGATTTCGTATGAGAATTAATTATTTACAAATACATTACCTCTGACTTGTTTTCAAATCAATAAGAAAAATTAAATGACCATTACAAAACACTTTTATTTGATTGAATTATTTACAACACATTAATTAGATTTTGATTCCTTTTCTATCTGTTTGTTTGATTATTTAATTGAAACTCCTAAGAAATCGACATATGGGCTTCTCAATGCCGTTGGGGCTAGTTGATTGTTTCTGAGCATACTGTACTTTCTACATACATAAAATATCAGAAAAACATCACTGCTAATTCTTTAAAAGAACAAAAAAGTTTCAAGTTTTGAATTGAATTTCTTTAAGCAAATCCAAAATAATAATTTCATACAAAGATTCATACAGAACTGGTAAATACCGAAACAACATTGAAGGCTTGGAAGGTAAGGAAGAACGAGTTGCTCTAGTTGTATCGGATGGAATGAGGGAAGAGTTTGTAGGAGAAATATATGAACCTCTCACTCGCTCACAAAGTGTAAGTGGGAATACCCGGGTGTTTTATCAATAAAAGAAGTTCATCATCATTTCAGACTATCCTTTGATTTAAACATTGTTCTGAATTTAGAAATGTGTGCATAATTTCAGCTAATAGCGAAATAAATTTTCAATATCTCAGTTTTTTCTTGACTAAATTTAAGAGTTTCAAATCAAATATAAAATGGCAAACTGCACCAGAGCGAAATCGAATAAATTGTCTTTGACTGTGGTTGACCATTGGTGAAAGTACTTCAGACTCTATCATCTCCAACCTTGTAAGTAATTGAGAATATGGTGAGTAAGAGGTTTGAGTATTTATAAGGAAGGACGTTCCATTTGTGCGGATGTGAAAAAGACAAGAGGGAAGATGAATCGATGTGCCGGAATTCCTGAGAGAGCCCCCTTTTCTTCTGAGAATCGCAATAACCGCTCGGGAGTTTCTTGAATGCCATCATGTGGCTTACCGATCTTTACCTGCATAAATATCCATACACACCATACCCAAGCAGAATATACTACAACCGAAGCCCATGGAACTATCAACTAGTCTATAGAACAAGGCGACTAAAATGCTAACTCCATTCAATCCCAAAATGGAAATTTCGCTTTAAGTAAGTCGAAAGTAAGCTTTAGACTGAGGTTTATATGAAATCAAATTAACAAACTGATTTGTTTCTCCCGTTTTTTAGAATGTTAGTAAGTGTTTTTAAATCAACTCGTAATTCTCAAAATAAATTCAGAATAATCCTGGTCAAAAAAATATATTTATTATTTTTCTTGGCTACATCAATAGCCCACACACGGGACCAAAACATTTGCTAAAACTAAATATTCATACAATTTTATTAAATATGTAATAATTGATGCCACTTTTGCATTTTACCATACCTCATTTTTATTAAGAGAACCTACAGATCCGGTATTGCAGCTTTAGAATTGTAACTGTGGTTTCCTTGAGCAGACAAATGAAAGTCATCTTTCAAACGGCCTTAGGAATTCCCAGATAAGGATAAATAGAAAAAGCGGTACACGGTACAAACTTCCGGCTATAAATTAAGAAGCTCGCCGCGGATGCAGCCCTTAGTCTAGGTCTTTAATTACTTACACGAATAAACTACTCTCTCCAGCAATTCAGTGCATGTTCATCAGAATACTTAAATAAATACGTACATACTCGAAACTAATCTTTAAACATATCATTGCCTAGTTATTTTCTCATATTCCATATATCCATATTCCATATATTCCCCACTAGGATCAGTACACACATTTGCAGATGCCATTGCGAGTGACTATTAATTGAAGAGGGCATACCAATGCTAGCGTACCAGATACTTTAAATTGAACACATCTGTGATTTTTTATCGATATTGGACTTTATTAAAATTAAACTTCCATCGAATGGAACAAATTGTCTCATTTTTTTTAATGAATTTTTTTGTGTACACTTCTCTTCCGTTCATAAGCTTATGTGGTTGTAAAATAAAAATACTCACATATAGATTTCACAGCACCGAACCTAAATGTGTTGGGTTTGAATGGAAATAGGAGGACATGGAAGGATGGAGAGGTAGCAGGTGTGCTTTCAGATTGAATCCAAATTGATCATCTCCACATTTATTATAATTCACCTTCTCATTCGTCCTCTCTCACCTCAGTCGCATTAACCTTTGTCAGGATTAAATAAACTTTCCCCAACAGTTTAAACGACAAGGAAATCGATGCGCACAGAAATAAGATATTGTATCCATGATCCAAGTCTATGGCCATATGGACAAACTGGTCTGTGGTTCAACCGTTAATTGACATTACATTAACTGCTAGAATCGACATGATTTAAAATGTTGTGGCTACGCTTTTAATTTTATTGAGGGCTGCAATTAGGACGTTTTTACTAAATGACAAGTTTTTGATTGATTAAGCAAGTTCAAAGTGCTAGTGGATAACTTCAACTGTCTTGGATTATTTTGCGAAATCTCAAAAAAACGAAACAATCATCTTACAAAATTCCATTAATACCCGTTTTCATTCCAAACCTCGAGTACGCATATTCCTTATAACTGTGAGAAACTTTTATCGCAACAGCTAAAGAGCTATTGTAATCCAAACAGACAGGATTAACTCAAAAACGATTTCTAAACACTAAAAAAATTAAGTTACACTTTCTCAAAATATCATCTAAACATATCTTTGATAAAATTAATACGAGCCAGAAGCTACAAATGGCATACCATAATTATAATTTAAGCTGAGGAGAAAAAACAAGGTGCTTCAACATATAAGAAGAGATCCTGCTCACAAACTGATTTCTAATTCTAATTAATTTTCCAAAATAAGAGACATAACCCTTCTCTGTTTTTGAAAGACAAACTGCGGAAGTGAAAACGAATTACTGAGACATAAATTTGAATGAATTCTGATAAGCACCAACTTATTTAGAGTTTGGTGCAGAGTTTGAGGCTACCTATAAAATCGTTAAAATTAAACAAACACCTGAAAGTCAATTCTGGACTTCACAATCAGAATCACACTTTTTATTGCGCCCACAGTTCACCACAACCACACATAATGTCAAGAACCTGTCATTTAATGAAATTCGTAATTACATTATTGTTAATTAAATGGTTAATTGAATTAACAAATACTTATAAACGTACTCTCATGTCAGCTTCGAGTTGGAGCTTCTGAGCTGATCGAGAAAACTTTCGAATAATTCGTTTCATACAGTGGAAAATGTTTTGTTGAAATCTATTTCAATCCATTCATTTTTTAAACAAAATACTCAATTTATTCTCCAATCTCATAATTTATCTTTCCAACCTCCCAAACCCTAGCTTCCGACAAAACATTGAAGAATGATCAGAAAATGATTCATGAATCGATTCCAAAGATTGAGGTACTGAAGCAAGACACTATGTTTAAAAATATTATTGTTCAATTCCACCAAGTCCACACAATCCCAATATCTATCCATATCAGTCTCCCACATACCAAGGGAAGCTACACTATCTATTTTCTAGACATTTACTGATGACTGTTACCCTACTTCAATATTATGTTATGAACAGATATCAACCTTATCTACTCAAAAATATAAAATAAAACAGTACGATAAAATTGGAAACAGTGAAAACAATATACAAACTGAATAAAACGTCTTAAAAAGGTTTTAATATTTTTAGTTCTGAAGCTACCAAAGAAGTTGATGATATTGTCATCCGATTAAAAATATCTCAAACAAGCTGTAGTTGCGGGCTTGTCCGGTATCTCTAGCTAGTTTGGGTGCAGTTAGATTTAAAATAAGGAGACTTAAGACCAGGGGGGAAAACTATTTATTTTTCAGTTTTGATTCCTGAAGAAGTTGTGAGTACACTACGAAAGCTTGCAAAATAAACTACTATGTCTTCCACGAATTCCGCTGAAACGTTTCCTAAACTATTTATCACTTAAAGGAATACTGGTGAGACCGAGTGAAAACCAATCGGCTTCTCTCAGGCTTTGGCAGAAGACTGAAGAGAAAGTCGAAAGATAGGCTCATTCTCTCCGCGAATGACCTCTCACTTTCATTTTACATATACACAGCAGTACATTACACATTACATTACATACTACAATTTACATAAGGCAAAGGCTTAATTTGTGACGGAGACAAAAGCGATAAACAAATATAAATGAATAAGCCCACCGTAGATGCAAGGCGAAGTCTTGTTATTATTCCGATTTTTACCCGGTTTCGGGCTTATCTCGAATTTCAGTGTTTTTCAATTTTTTATTGCATATCCGAACTCAGTGTTAAATTTCGGTCAAAATGGTATATCATATATATGGCCAAATTGATTGTATTCTATTTTTTATATATCCGATTTCTTCCCGGTTTTTCGACTCTAGCTGAAAATTTGAACGTGTAGACGGCAACAATATCGGAATTTTCAATTCCACCATGAAATTACGGTTCGATTGGTGTATCATACTCATTTTTTTTTGGATGTTTTGTAGTTACTTGTAGTACTGTATTCTAACTATTCCTTGTCTTTGTTTAAATTTTTATAATTACAATAGTCTTACAGGATCCAGCAGAGCACGGGATTTAAACAGGCATAGCACAGGGAAATCACTTATTAATACCGTCAGGTTTACAACGAGAGATTTAGTATCAGCCCACAAGACCTCCAATCACTCTCTCGACAACAAAGTCCTCACTTTCTTGTTTACCCAGTTGACTCCCATTACTTAGCCCACTCATCAAACCTTCTTCGTTTCTTTTTATGTATCCGGATCATCATTTTTATATGTCTATTAACATCCACAGTAACCACTCTTAAATCTTAATTCCTTTCTGATACCATCCTAGACTTGTAGACTAATCATTGCATTTTGTCAATCATATTATAGTTTATCATTCCGGTTAAGCTTGTCTCTGTCACATCGGACATCACATTACCTCCTTTCAAATCAAGTACATATAATATGTCAAGGTTCTAAAAAGTATCATTCTCACAAAAACTATCAAATTTCATCATTAGAAAGACAAATCATCTCAGTAAAAGTAACCAATAATTGTTCACAGATTATTAACACCCTTAAATCACTACAAGCCTCAGAAAAATTCCGATGTACATTTGGGTTTATCTTCAAATTATTTGCATACCCTATTCACTATCTACTTAGATAGGTCAGAATTTATTTTTCAGTCTGATTAAAATGTTGGCTTTAAAATATCTGAATATATCTTTACAACAATATTTTCTTTCACAAAACTTTTCCACAAAATTGTGTCTACGTTACGAGCGTCAAATATGTTACTCTTTCCCCAACTGTATTTTTAGCCCATTCATTCGGGCTTTTTTAATTACCTCTGTCCGTTTGTCCGTCCGTCCGGCAATACGATAACTCCCGATGGGGTTAAGCTAGAGTCACCAAATTTGGTACACACCCCCACTGACCAAAATTAGGAGTTAAGTTCGAAGATAGGTGTGATTGAAAATTGGACTGACCCGTTGGGGCCGACCCTAGTAGGTTTTTGTATGAAACTGCATTGACCACCAATATTTCCATACAGGTTCATTTGGATGTAAGCATGAAATAATTTTTGAAATTACGCTAATTCTTCGAAACTTGAACCAGTACGATTGACCGTAGTGGATTGTATGATAAAAAACTAGATTCAGCAAAATGTATACACATGCACATTCAAATGTAATTAAAAGACTTCATTTCGAGTTAGTACCCTTTCAAGGTGTAAAGCAAATGATTATAACAAAATTAATTCAAACGCTGATGAACGAATGGGCCCTGAGTAGCTGCTTGGAGTAGGTTTTTACTTCTTGTTCTTTGAAAATGTACCGTTGACCCCGTTGTAGGATTTTACCAGACAAAGCTATGTCGATTGTAAGACATGTTTTAAGAGAAAGTAGAATACTGGGCACAAATGCTGCTTATTTTGGGATCAAAGGCACAAGAAGGTATTCTAATTGACACAGGGCTATCAAACCCTTTAAACATATTATAACGAATGCAACAGGGTGGCCTAAATAAATCGGTGACCAATTAGATAGTGTTTGTACGCTAAAGTTCATTTTCTTTTTTTTTATACAACACATATCGACTATTAATTTATAATTGATACTAGAATATAATAAATGATATTTTAGCAGTTCCTGCTTTTTTCTGTTTGTCTAGAAATGTATTTTAAATGGACATTAACCCAATCGTACTTGCTAACTGATCCTACCGATCCTAGCTATCTTTCAAAAGTTATATGAAAAAAATCTCAATCTGGCCTAAACCAAACAAAGACAAGAAGAAAAACAAAATCTCTAAGCGTATATTTTTTCCGGTTCGATTATAAATGATGAAAATTGAACTTTTTTAAAGCTTTATGATTTAATCACTTGTAACATTATAATTGTTTTTCAAAACAGGAGATTTCGTACCTGAGATTTACCTCGGAATTCTATCCATTATTTTCAAGAAATTCTTTTTAACTGCATTCTGCCAACATATTTGCAAATTTTCTCCACATTTTAATCCAAACACATTCAACCGGATTCAAAATAATTCATGAATCGATTCCAAGGAAATATTAGAAACTCGCGGAAAGTCCACAAGCTTTATTGAATAAATGTCTGTGTCCAACAAATAACATTACAAAGATCCATGTTTAATTACATTGAACAATTTAACTTTAAAATGTAAGCATCACCCTTCAAAGTCTTTTTGTTCTTATTTGGCGTAGTTGGAACATTTAGAAACATTTCAGTTAACTTTTTATTATCAACAAGCATTTGTACCGTACCGTATTGTAAGTTATAAATTAATTTACTTGTCTAGATCACAAGCGTTTTCATTCTTAATCAAATAAACATATGTAGTATACACTACTACTATCTCAAAAAAGGGGACCAACATCAATTTAGACATATAATACACCATTTTAAACGAAGCTTAACGGTGAATCCTAATGTTCAATTGCATCTATATGGACTAACGTAAGGTTCGCCTAAGTGGGACGAAAATTTTGGACACCAAGTCTTCCCACTCATACATACTGAGGTGTACTCAAACACCCAGTAGGTTCATTGATTCATTCACAAAAGTTTAAAAGTCAAAGAAACGATTACTTCATCACAGGGACCTGGAATTTATCATGAAACTCCCGGTACACAGAGAACAGTCAGGAATTCCATTAAGAAATCAAGCAGACTTCAGAACCGTTGGATAATATCAGTGAACCCATATAAGTTCCACAGCGTTTAATAAGCACCTACGGCCTTAAATTGATGAAGATGATGATACACCCCAGATTTCTTAAGAGAGATACGCTTAAGAGGGAAAGATTTTTTAGTACAGTGACAAACTAAGCTAATGTTAATTCTGACGTTTAAGAGGGTATACGCTTAACCGGAACCAAAATTTCCGGTCCCGAGCGTTCCTGCTTAACCGATCCGTGGTGCGCTACCAAAACATGAATTAATGAATAGTACCCTTTAAGAATTATTAAATAATCACTGTTTATAAATTACCTCATCGAAATAATACACACTTGGTTCAGTTTGACCATCTCTAAGAATTGTTTTTTATTAAAATATATTGTCATTTAGTTGTTAAAAAACATGAATAACCCGAATCTATGCTAAGTTAATTAAAAACTGTTATAAATCATCTTCCAATTCTGCTACAATCATTAGTGAGTGCCAATATCCTCTATAATAGCAGTGCGTCACTTGTTGATAAGTAGGTCATCTACGATAGTAAAAACACCACGGATTCACAATTTCAAGTCAATGATCCAACAATTTGCACCTCTCTTAAAGCAAACACATTTTTTAATATTACCAGCTCAAATCCATAAGAGTTTTTACCATTTAAAATTTAACCTGTTTACTATAAGAAATAATTTCGTTCCATCAAATTCCATTCAATGGATACATATCATACACTACTAGATCTTGTCTCCCCACGTCGTCATCCATGCTGGAATGACCTTTACAAGAGGGGCATCGTAGGAAGCCACCCGTATTTCCGGACTTCCATAGTAGCTGGGAGCAGCATAGGCTCCAACCACACAGACAGCAATAACTACGAGCTAAAAAGTATACAATATTTAAATTCCTTGTTACATTTTCAAAAAAACTTGGACTTTCAGAAACTTCAGAATGATCAGAAATCTTACGAATTGCATGTTGATACAGGGATACTGCTGGGATAGCTGAACTCGGCTGGTTGTATGATGTAAGAGATGAAAGGAGGTAATGATACTAAACTGAAGATTTGGCTCCCTTTTTATACGAAAAATCTCTCGTCCCTTAGCCCAAGAAGCAGCTCATTCTAAAAATAAGACCCTTAATCATGGCCTTGTTGATGCATCTGAATCCCTTCCAGATCAAAAACATTTTGAATGATCCTCAAGGATAACTACCTATTTTGTTTTTCAAGTTGAAAGACATAACAAAGTCCTATCCAAGGACGAACGGGCAAAGGGCTACCATCGGCTATTATTGGACTACGAATAAACTGCCAGTTGACCATGTTAGGTCTGGAGGTAGGATCTGCAATGTATTTACTTACGAACTAAAAGATGTCCCATTTATAGGTTTAAAGTTAGTCAGCTTGATGATTAAACTCATAAGATGTTTATTATGTATGTGTTATATGTGATAAATATGTTATAAATATTTTTAGCTTCAAAAGAAATGTATGATATTAGGTGATAGTAAAATCTGAAGTTTTTGGATTTTTAAGGAAAGGATTTACATTGACATATTTTTTATTCGAATCTTTTAATACCGTTTACAAAGGCATGTACAGTACAAGTAATCTCCAGGTTTTCCACAGATTTTGTTGAATGGTCTTTTATATACTTGATTGCACTTGTTGGAGCAATAGTCATGGTACATTGAAGGAATCGAAGCGGCGCAGTTCTGCGGTATGGGATTTTTATTTACCTCGTCCATCTATAAAGGTACCGAAGATAATTTAGTAAACGAATGTCTTTTATTATATAGGCTGTCATTTTTTGGTGACATATTTACAAATGCATCCGAACTAACAAGTGTGCGTATCTAACCTTGCTGCAGTCACAAATACAAGTTCCAGTTGGGTCACAAAGAGGTGTCAGACCCTTAAAGTTTCCACAATTGTCATTGCAGTCCTTTGAAGAGGTGCAGTTGTTTAAATTATAATACTCCTGGCGTGGGGGACTTGCTTTTATGCTTTCACCTGCTTTGATTCCTGGTTGATCTTCAGTGTTGACAAACTGGACAATCAAGTGTAATCAATATCGGGTTTTTTTAAATTTATGTATACTGATATTGTAGATTCAGCTTTTCTTGGTTGTTGTTACTTACCGACTCAAGTCCCCAGACCAATGATAGGGCGATAAATAATTGTATGATCAACTGGAAAATATTTCCTACGTTATTTTTCATAGTTAATTTGTTAACTTGCTAACAACGTCAATTACAATATAATCTCGGGTTGCTTAATGAGTTAAAAAAGTTAAAGTAAAGAAAATCTGATTTCTCAAAAAGCTGACGATTTCTCCAGATCAAGCTCACTACTGAAGTAGTATGTCCAATATACAATTAAAAATGCTCACATATTTTTCTACCCTTGTCATTTTGTCCCTACTCATTTTTTTATCATTCCAAAAGTTCCATTTTTAGGACGAATACAAGCTGTTATTGTTTTTCAGTAAGGGGTAGACAATGCTTTCATTGTAAATGGTTACCTATATTTGGTTTACCATATTGGATAGCAGTGAAATGTCAAAATCGTGTGCTATTTTTGTCACACGGTTGAAGGGAATGGTTTACATGCAGTCAATATCCTGCATCGAGTCTTGTTGTTGTACATTTAATATGCATGTTTGACTTAAGTCTCTGGAAGGTCAAGTTTTATTATCTCCTTTGTAGAGTATGCAAACTAAAATTCGTCGTCAGTCCTGAAACTATTCAAAGCTCTGATGGATGTATGACTGCTAACATAATTTACCCAGAAAAAACTACTAATTATTTAGAAGATATCACTGTAAGCTATTCAATATTTCTCATTCTTATCTTTACTCCTGATGATGATACCGGTTATGATATAGAAAGCTAGAAATTGGAATTAAATCAAGTTTATGAGATTTAAAACTTTAAGTTACTAAAGAACAAATCCCATTTAACAAAAGAAATTATCAAGTAGTTACATTTCCATATATTTAGAGGTAACGCCAACCTTTTTATTACCCCATAACCTAATGCATTCTCAAACGACAGAATCTGTCGGACAAACTAAACTGTAAGAGCAGATTGGTAGGTATGTATAGGCCAGTGGTTAATATGACTGATGACGCTTACTATGCAATTTAATGATTATATAGCATATTATTATTATAGCAACAGTGGGTTATTACATCGATGTGGTTGACATTGAAATGTCCAGACCCACTCCTCCTGTTCATAGGCCGTAACTAGGTATTCA
>JAQFZA010000715.1:0-14201 GCA_034695115.1 Desoria olivacea | reverse complement strand
AAAGGAGAAGGAGCCAAAGACCGCACCCCCTCCAACTAGATCAACAAGATCAAAGGAGAAGGAGCCAAAGACCGCACCCCCTCCAACTAGATCAACAAGATCAAAGGAGAAGGAGCCAAAGACCGCACAACCTCAAGCTACATCAAAAAGCTCAAAGGAGAAGAAGGAGCAAAAAACCGACACCCCTCCAGCTAGATCAACGAGATCATGGGACAAGAAGGTGGCAACGACCGCACCCCCTCCAACTAGATCAACAAGATCAGGGGACAAGAAGGTGGCAACGACCGCACCCCCTCCAACTAGATCAACAAGATCTGGGGACAAGAAGGTGGCAACGACCGCACCCCCTCTAGCTAGATCAACAAGATCAGGGGACAAGAAGGTGGCAACGACCGCCCCCATTCCAGTTAAAATTACGGCAACAGAGCCACAAGTAGTCATAGTACCATATACCGAAGGTAATGGTAAATTTCGTTACATACTTGACTAAAAAAACATCGATAAAAAATCTGTAATATTAATGTGATAAGTAATTAAATATTTATATTTTAATTTTTTTGAAAGTTATCAGGACCACTTACACCTCCTGAAACGGGTGAAATGGAGGAATATGGTAACGGAACCATCGAATACCCAACTCGAATCCCATCCATCGAGAAGTCGCCCAAGTTCAGCGGCTCCTCTTCCGAATCTGACGTCGAAATGGTGTTCGAGGGGAAGACGAAGTCAACCCGCATTCCATCCATCAAGAAGTCACCAAAGAGGAGGACATCAATTTTTGAGAGAGAGACCAAGTCCAGCGACTCCTCTTCCGACTCCGACGTCGAAATGGTGTACAAAGGGAAAAAGGAATCAACTTCATCATCATCAGAAGAGGGAGATTTTGCGGAAGGAGATCCGCTAGACGGCCCGTCAGCCACCTATTCCGCCGAAGAAAAGGAGTGCTCCAAACTCCACATCGAGACCACCCCAGAAAATCTGGCAATGGTAAGGGAAAAATTAAAGCAAGAACAGAAGAAAGGGAAGAAGTAACACCATAGTTTGACAAAAAAGAAACGGCTTAATGACTGGACTGATAGATGACTGACTCCCGTGTTTTTAAATTGGCAATTTAAATTTGAAATTGAATTTTGTAAGCCTGTACGAAGAGGACCTTTTCATTATTTTATTTATTTTATTCTCTACTCCTTTCAATCTTAAAAGGAATCGATAGGAAGGTTTAGTTGATGACAACTATGACCTGAATAGGGAGTTTGTTTTCATCTGTGGATTTTCGACTCCTGTCATCAAATACAAGGATTGGATTTTTTATTATTTACAATTTTAGATAGGATATGAACTAATGGAATTTATATAGATCCGATACTTGTTTTTTTTGACAAATTCTGTACCCAAACGGCCAGGCTTATTACAAATTATATGAAATGAATTAAGAATAAATTTAATCAGCAGCCATTTATGAATTAAGATTGCGTTTTTATTCAAAACATACAATATCGGCTACAAAGTATTATCATTTAAATTAGAAAAGTTCAAACTCTCATATGTAGGCTAGAATATATGAATTCCGTTCAAAATCGACATACACAAGTCATTAGTACGCAGTCATTTTCGTTTTCAGTGGATTGGAAGATCTTCGGTGTACAATTTTTGAAATTGCATATTATAATGGGGGGGGGGGTTTAAAATTTCCAAAAAAAGTTCAAATTTCCAAAAAAGTTCAAATTTCCAAAAAAGTTCAAAATTTCCAAAAAAAGTAAAGTTTCCATAAAAAGTTCAAATTTCTGAAAAAAGTTCAAAGGGCTTGATTAAATAAGCCGCCTCTTTGGGCCAAAACTTCAAGACTCTGTAGCATTCTTAGCCAAAATGTCAATTTCTTCATTTTGATCTTAAAATACAGATCAGATAATCATTAATTATTTTGAACACAATCAAAGAATTGTCATTTTGACCCCTCTTGATTTTACAAATATCACAAGGGGATTTTTCCGTTAGGATTTTTCGACCTATGGCAATATTTCCTGTCAAAGAACATAGATTGAAAGTAGTGATGACAACAAATGTCTACAAGGGCTATATAACAATCAACAAACAATTGCCAATATTTTGCAAAATATGGTTGTCATCGGCAATTCAGAAATGTGCACAGACGGTTTTCGCAAACAAATGACAAGTGACAAACACAATGGGCGAAATATTGCGAAACTTTCATTCATACAACATATTTCCAAGAAAGGCTCCTTTCTGACAGACCAGTCTCTGACTGATTGTTTGTTGGGTCTAATAACTGCTAACTAATGACTAATAACTAATGACTGCATGCATTTAGCGCTCAGTGGCTTTCAGAACTTAAAATTGAGAATGTTGGTTGTTTTCTCGACTCCTCTGACTTTGCGAAACTATATCTTACAGCAAGCTTAAAACAGTAAACTTGAAATTAAAAGCTACAATTAGCTCAACTAATAACTTGATTTTACAGACAATCATTTTTGACCCGCTGTCTTCGTCACACATTAAGCATTAACCTAATGTCATAGCCTAACCTCATGTTAATGTATTAAGTAGCTTACTGTAATGTATGTAATGAAATTGTAATGTGTAACATGTGTCTTCTTCACATATTACCCCTGATTCCTATGTCAAGTCTATGTAAAAGTATGTTAGTACACTACTAGATACGTTTTGGCCAAAAGTCAGAGTTTTGGCCAAAACGTACCCAGTATAATAGTAAAGAGAATGATGAGGGGAAAGAGAGAACTTCGTCTCGTTTTCACCCCAGTGTTCTGGTAGAGCTCATGAAGAGCAGGTTACCCCCTAGTTTTCTCCTGTTTTCACCAATTTTCTCTTTGAGATAAATAGTTTTCCTAAGTACGCTCTGGTCTAAGACTCCTTATTTCTACTTACTAAGTGCACCCAAACTAGCTAGGGATATCTGATAAGCCCGCAACCACACCCGCAATGCTCAATGTCCCATACAGAATGGTTCTTATTTTAGATATCACTCACATGTTCAGATCTGGATTCTAAAACGACTGAAAATAGGCATCTATGCAATTTTATATTCACATGGAATCAGACATAACTTGCAGAATTTGACAAATCTTGCAAAAACTGACAAATCTATGCAAAAGTATTCTCAGTATTAATTGATTTCAAATTCGCAATATTTTGTCTATTGGGTTGGCATTTATATTTATTGCAAAACACTGGCGATACAGATTAAAAACCTACTCAAAGCAGCTACTCAGGGCCCGTTCGTTCATAAGCGTTTGAATTCATTTTATTATATTGATTTGCTTTACACCCTGAAAGGGCACTAATCGAAATAAATCTTTTAATTACATTTGAATGTGCAGGTGTATAGGGTAACTAACCTAATTTTCAAAATTAATTCATGCTTACATACAACTGAACCTGTATGGAATTTTTTGTGGTTCTATGCAGTTTCATACAAAAACCCACTAGGGTCGGCCCCCACGGGTCAGTCCATTGTCCAATCACACCTATCTTCGAACTTAACTCCTAATTTTGGTCAGTGGGGGTGTGTACCAAATTTGGTGACTCTATATAAACCCCTTCGGAAGTTATCGCATTGCCGGACGGACGGACGGACAGAGGTAATCACATAAGCCCGAACGAACGGGCTAAAAATCGCCAATGACAACCGAATTTCGCAAAACACTGGCGGTGGAAATTAAAAAATTGAAAATGACAACCATATTTTGCAAAATAATTGCAAGTTACGACCTCAATAGGCGAAAAGTTCCAACCATGAACCCCCATCGCAAAGCGCTATAACAACAAGATGAAAGTCAATCATCTTGCGTTGTGAGTCGAGAATATTTGTTTGTAATTTATTAGCATGACCCTAGTAACGAATCTCAGAAAAGGACCAAATATGTTAGCCCAAAAATTTACAGGTCTCTCTAAGTAGTTTGAGTTGACATTAGCCCAGTAGTCGTTGCTAACTGATCATTTCCTTTCCAAAAAAATCAAGTTAGTATACTACTATTCACAATTTGGCCAAAAGCCGGAAATTTGGCCAAAACGTGAATTATGAGACATGGTGAGGGGAAAGAGAGAACTTTCCACTTGTTTCACCCCATCCTTCCACACAGTTATGGAGAGTAGGCAACCGTAGCCTTCACCATATCTTCTCGATATTGGCACATATTAGCAACAAATATGCCAAAATGGCATATATTAGCCACAGATATGCCAATAATGGCATATATTAGCAACAAATATGCCCAAAATGGCATATATTAGCCACAGATATGCCAATAATGGCATATATTAGCAACAAATATGCCATTATTGGCACATATTAGCCACAAATATGCCCAAAATGGCATATATTAGCAACAAATATGCCATTATTGGCACATATTAGCCACAAATATGCCCAAAATGGCATATATTAGCAACAAATATGCCATTATTGGCACATATTAGCCACAAATTTTCAATATTTGTGGCTAATATATGCCAATAATGGGCGTCAACATCAAATACCCTTTCCTTACTTTTTACCAAATTGTCCAAATTCCAAATGTTGGGAATGGAACTGTAGGGTATGAGATAAAAGCTTTTTTTTGCTCTTTTCTTCCAATTTTAACTTTGGTCTGATGTGACCAACGTGACGAGATGAAAGGTATTTTTCAGGAAAAAAGTAACAAGATCAAAAAGATTATATATGAGTACTGAGGAAAGTCAAGCTAAGATATGTTTCATTATTGCTTTTTTATGGGATGAAAGGTGACCTTGTGGAGAGGATATCTAATCTATCAACTTAGAGTAGATGATGCCGTGGTCTTTTATGGATAAAGACCATTTTGTAGGAGATCGAGTACACAGTTTAATGAATTGACGAAGAATTGAATTGCAAAGGATTCTATTTAATTGGAAGGCAGGAAACTGTACCGGAGGTTCAAGTAAGGTAGATAATGAAGAAGTTATTAATTATGCTGTTTTCTATACTTTTCTTAACGTTTAATTTTCATGCTCAGAGCAGAGGCATAGGCAAATTCCAAATATTAGCACGATTTTAGATATAGACTGATCTGATTTCATATGTGTTAGCAAATTTGACCATAAATTTAATTTTGATGACTACATGATGCCAGTCCGTATCCGATTTACTATGACATGTCTAAATACTATAAGGCGAGTGGAACTAAAGTTATATTACAATTTTGTAGGTTTCTAAAATGAAATGAATCGACTTTTGATTTCAGGAACGAGATGAGAGCATTCAACGCTGTTCAAGCTTCTCCTTTAGTAAGTCAGAGACTATCGGGAATTCCATCCCAGCAAGTGATTCAACTCTTTTCAAGTCACTTTCCTGGATCAACGACTATAAAGATAGACCCTCGAAACTCCCGTGTACTTTCATCCCAAGCTACTTCTATTCAAAATTTGACTTCTTTCATTTAGACCAATTAAGTAATATTCGATCCTCCGTCCATTCATCACCCGGCACCCAGAAAACAAGTTCTGGCCCTCCCAGAGCATAGTTCAACCAACTAGCCAGTCCATCAAGACAATTACCCCCAACCCCCCCCCCCTCATGTAGTCGCAACAAATAGGGACATCCAACATGAGTATTATGATGAATCTGAGGAGGATGTGATTTACCTATATAGAACAGATATTAACGACCAGGCTAACGTGAGAGGAAGTCCCAACGCCGTTGTTGGACAAAGTAATTCAAGTTCAGTAGACCCCTTATCAGAGGACAGCAACCAAGAACTCATCAACTTGCAGCTAAACCCAATAATAGGCAGACTTTGTCATCAATTCGTTAAAATGAAGAATTGGACCCAATTTTGGCTTTAAATGGACGAAGTGTTCATCCTAATATACAGGCTCGTGCTAATCATCTGCCAATTAGGACACCGAATCCTTTACAGCCGCCCCTACGACTACAAGGCTAAGTATATGGAGGAGGATATGTCTCATATGATGTGTTTCATATCAGTATGTATATTATTACCTATCTAGGTTAGGTTAGGTTAAGGTTAATTCGGACTTATTTGTAATATTTCATGATTGTAAAGGCTACTGGCCACATCGATCGAGTGAATAAATACCTACTACTACTATATGGAGGAGGAAGAAGCCTAGTTTTTTTTACACATTAACATCTAAACAGCAGTACATGTTTTCGAATTCTAAAAAACATATTCCTTGGCCTGAGCAAGGAGATTTTGACTTACAACTCACTCTTGTTCCCTATTGCGAACAAGGGTTGGAGTTTGAACGTTTCCTTTGTTGCATTGTTTAAAGGAGAGGAAAAGGGACGTTTTGTTCCTGAACAGTGCAAAGCAAGGACTCAGTGTGTGGCGGAAGCTCGTGTGGAAAGGAAGGAATTCAACCTTTGATTAAAACATTCTAGAATATTATCTGGTTAGTTGAATCAATACAAAGTGAAATTCTTCAGCCTTTAAAAGGTTAACAATTACTTTCTTCACAATTTGAAAAAGTGAGAAGAGGAAATTTGTCATAAAATCACTTCTACATTTGGTAAAGAATCATTATTTAGAATTCATTGGATATTTTACAAGGAGAGCAAAATTTGTGGTAAGTTATTCTCCAATTGTCAATTTGAATTTTAAAGCTCTGAAACTAAGTAAGTTAAAATGATGATAGGTCATTTCTCAAAATCAATTAAAGTTTTTGATTTTAGTTTGAAATCATTTAGATTCTTAGCCAGGTGGTCCAAGATTTGAATAAAACATTGGGATTTTATTTTGTAGGAAAACTTTAATGTTTAATGAAAATTTAATGCCTATCTGCCTATTTGTTTTGTAGAGATATTCACTCATTCAGTGGTTACGGGGCTAGATAAGACACTTATTATTGAGTTAGGTTCGTTTTGGCCAAAATCTCGGTTTTTGGCCAAATCGTACGCTGGAAATAGTAAAGTGAAATTACAAAATCAAGCAAGTTAATAGAGGGGGGGGGGAGATATTCAAGCTGCTCCTCTATCCTGGATCAGAGCAGAGGGAACAGATGTGACGGAGTCCTCATTCCATACGTGTATATTTTTTTTATTTTACACTTTCAGAGACGGTGGCCCGTTAGTCAAAGGTCAACCAATCATCTTGGGGGGAGTGTAAGGTAGGACAAAAGTACATCCTTATTCCGGCTTATTAGAAATTGAGTGAGTTGGGAGGACTTGCTTTAAGTCCAATTTTCCCATCGTTTTTTTCCTTAAAAAACCTCATGTCAGATTAACATTTATTACAGTTCTAATCTGGGGAGAGGGTGACTCACTCCGACAGAGTGGACCATACAAACCAACTCTTTACAGTCATGCCACCGAAGAGGATAACAAAGGGTGTTAGGGTAGAGATGCAGGAAGCTGGGGACAGGCGTGAAACCATTAAGTTGTATGAGATCGACAACTTCTCGGAACCAATCCTGGACCCAAAAATGGAAAAAGTACAATAAAAAAATCGAATGGAAGTAAGTTAATTACATAAAATGGTTCTGTACTTGCTGTGTTGCTGTGCGGTTGAAAATTTTACGTCATAGTGTAAATATAATTAATTGGGCCTTAATTTAACAAATGAAACTCGATTCACAGGTGGTCACTTGAATCCTAAGCAGCTGTCAGAGCACCTGTTGAAAAGCTAGAGAGGTACTTTGACTGCCTCAAACATGGCATTTGTTTTGAGGTGAGGAGGTCGGATGGGAAGATTTACGTTCATTGTCTAAAGGGTATGAGTAAAAATTCAAATTCCACATATATTCTATTACCCGGATCATTTATTTTTTGTTAACCGATCCTGTTTGCAAATTACAGAAGATCCTGGGAACTTCAGATCGAAGGTGTCAATTGATCGGTTTTTCTGTGTCTTCACTGTGGCATGTTGGACGCGGACATGTATAATGGTTTTCGAAACAGAGGACGACTTCAGACCCACATCGACACCGTACACAGATGGCAACCCATCCTTTATTACACCTGTTCATCCTGTGGTCTAAACTTCGAAGACAAGGATGACCTGATCAAACACAGGAATGATGAGTAAGGGAGGAGGAATTAAAAATGATTTGACTAATTTGATAACTTATTGACTAATGTTATTTAAACTGTATAGTGAGGGAGCAGAGTGCAATAGGAAGAGGCTAGGAGGAAAGTTGAGAGACATCATCACAATCCCGAAGGAGACAATGAGGGTCACGGATGCAACCCAACCATATTTCAAATGCAAAAAGACAACCCTCGAGTACCCATACGACGATGTTTCGAGATTAAGAGAAGTGACTCCCCATTCATTGATGTTCGACAAGTATCTGAACAAGATGTTAGAACTGTCAAGAACTGTAAGTAGGAACATCTTCCTGTATCATGCATTAAATAAGTAACTACATGTTTATGATGTTTATAATGTGTATAATAATAGCCGAACAAGAGGGATCCGATTTATTGGTCTAATCCGAATTGGAGAAGTCAACCTTTTTTCAATGAAGCAGTAAAACCGCCTAAACAGAAGAAGAAGGTAGAAAAAGAGGATTAACCTAGGCTTAAGAAGAAAGCGGCACACATCGGAGTAATAAACAAAGCCTTCCTCTCTGACACCGTTAGCTATTGGGACAAACAAGACGTTTGGAGCGAGGAGAAGAAGGAGGAAGTGCGAACGAGAGGAGGAATTCAAAAGTCGGTTGCTGGCACGAGCTCTACATCCTCTGTAGTTAGCAGTATGGTTTCGGAGGAAGAGGAAGAGGAAGCGGGTGAGTTTCAATCAAGAGCAAACGAAACGTATGACAAACCAACAAATATTCAACCTGTTAAAAAAGTTAACCGAAATGTTTTGAATTCCAGATAAGGCACAGAAATCACAGAATTCAACGAAAGAGGATTGTTTGGACGATGATGTCGTCGTATTATGTATAGGAAGGACAGAGGATGAAGGTCTCGGACCAGAGCTGGGACTGCCTCCCATCGAAGACGGAGATGGAGCACCACCCCGTTACTATACAATCGACTATGTCTTCTCCAAGTATAAGCTTTGCAAGTCCAAGAACAACATGACAGTAGTTAGGGGGCTCATGAACGCATATAAAGTTTCCGACAAAGTGAGTTTCGTTAAACAGGAGGGATCAAAAGTGAAAGCCTTGAGCCTGCCACCGGATTTTGCACGCGAAATGGATACGATGGAGTTTGAAAAGGACGATATACACACGGTTGATACTAACAGTACGTCTGTATGGGGCCGCCAAGACAATGTCCATACGACAGAGAATTTTGACCCCGCAGATAATGTCGATCACGCAGAGAACGTCAGACAAGAGGAGAATGTCTGTCCTCCCTCAGGGAAAGTAGGCCACGGAGAGAACGTCAGACAAGAGGAGAATGTCGGTCCTCCCTCAGGGAAAGTAGGCCACGGAGAGAACGTCAGACAAGAGGAGAATGTCGGTCCTCCCTCAAAGAACGTCAGACAAGAGGAGAATGTCGGTCCTCCCTCAGAGAACGTCAGACAAGAGGAGAATGTCGGTCCTCCCTCAGAGAACGTCAGACAAGAGGAGAATGTCGGTCCTCCCTCAGAGAACGTCGGCCCCGCAGGGAAAGTAGGCCACGGAGAGAACGTCTTCAAGGAAGACATTCAAGAAAAACAAACGGATATCGGAACAAAAGTCGACATAGCCACAGGACAGGATAAGGTTGTGAAAAAGAGAGGCAGACCTCAACGGAGTCGTTCGGAAAGTGGGAGATTTCAGGAGAGGGTCGGAGAAGCAAGGAAATACGAAGGTAAGGAAAGCCGTCCAGTCACCATGCATTTACCGTACACAAGGAAGGAATTGAATTTGGTCAATTTTTTTACAGGAAAAAGGGCAAAGATTGACGAGGGAGGGGTGGCAAACGGATTGACCCAGAACAAAGAGATCCCAGGTGGATCTCTCGGATCGGATTCGACAAAAGGACAGGAAGAAGAGAAGGCGGACGGGTTAGACAAAGAACCAATTGTACAGAGACGCATCACCAGATCCTCTCGAAAATAGGATTTAAATTTTTCCATTTTGTTTACACTGTATGAATAATATGACCGTACTAATATTTTTCGACCTTTCGTGTTATTAACTATTCATATAATTGAGGAAAATTGAATATCCAGCCAATGAGACTATAATTATTTGACTTTTTGACCTTTCGTGTTGTTAATTGATTTTGGGTTTTTTAAATTCTCGGATTAATCGGTGTATGTACTTGTTTTGAAAAAAGACTTTAATTATAATTATAAAACTTTAATTATAATAGTTGATTATAAATATAGAAATAACTGTACTAGAAGCATTTATCTATAATAACATGGGAGAGGAAGTGCATTCTATTGCATCCTCTAAAGATTAGACTGAGCTGAGGAAAATCTCTCGTTCCCCTCAACAGAGACACGATTCTCTCTTCAGTGTACGTTTTGGCTAAAAATCGATGATTTGGCCAAAGCGCCCACTGTACTGTACTAACGTGTTTCCTCAACTCCCATCTTCATACATTTGAACCGAATGTCATATACAGAGGCTGTACATGACATTCTGTTATAAATTCTAAAGTCCAACATTCATCGAATTAAAAAATAAAACTAACTATTTACAATATTTCCATACTAACTGTGATTGTGAATCATCACCAAAATTTCAACCCTTTGTTATGCAATCCAACCAACTTCCAAAATCAGGCTCACTAACATGTGATAATGTTTTACAAGTCACTGCTGTATAGATAGCCGGAGATTCATGAATCTGAAGCCATCGACTGCAGAATACAATAGGACAAGTCGCAAATTCATAGGTATTTTAGGCTTTTTTGGCGTATATATGCGAAGACATTGGATTGGATTCATCTCTGGTCTAACCTCCTGTAGTCATAAGTTACAATGTTACAAATTATCAAGATACGAAATGAAACAAAATACAATCTCTAGATATTAAAACCATACATTTAGATAGTTAAGATATGTTTAAAAACTCGTCGAACGCGATCTCGAACTCATCGTCATGAAAAGGTTGCATGGATTCCGACTAACGTACCGAACAATGCATGATTCTATAGTAGTAAATCTTCCTAAAATAAACAGAGGTTCCTCCACTCGAGATTAACTAAAATATTCCCTATAAATTAAGTGTTCATTTAGACTCGGAAATTGTGGGGAGTACCATCCGACACACGAAGATTAAATTTGCAATTGACATCAATTAAACTACTGGCCCGTTGAACTTGAGGATTTGACCCCCTTTGACCGCATCTTCTGTCTTGAGCCATTTTGACAGATGCTCAGCTTTCTTCCAGTGACGTTTTTTGGACAGAGATTCATTCCGAATTCAGTCCAAAGTTCATTGGGATAATTGGCAAAATGTTTCCGTAAGGAATCTCTCGATCCACTCATACTATTACAGGCAGGACAGACAAATACTTGCCCTGAGTGCCCTTCCATGTGCACCTAATATAAAATCATACAATAAGCAAATTTATGCATAAATTTGTATGAACACATTTTCTCGTATAAAGAAATCCGTTATAAAATTCGATGGGTTTAAATAAACTTACCTTTAGATTGTGCACGGAGCTGTACTTTTTCCCTCATGTAACACAAATAAGTGACCTACATGGTTTCTTAACAGGCGGAGTAGCTGTTTGTGACCCAGATGATCTTATTTCACCATTTCCATCAACAACAAACTGTTGAGGGTTTTGACCTTTCTACTACCTCGCCTTTTGCCCCCAGTTGTCGGCTGATGTTTCATAGACGCTGCGGCAATCTTGGCCAAATCGGCAAGAGGGTCATGAAGTGTTCCATACCGGTCTGCATAATCATCTCCGATACGGCATTCCACCTTAGGCTCCAACAAATGAACAGGTATGGGAGTACTGTCTTCGGTCATTGTCATTCCCATGTTGCTATTGTCATCGTCTCCGGTTAAATCAATTAACGCAGGGTGACCAGCGCTTCTGGGTGAACTGTAGTACAGGGGATGTTCTGCTTGTTGTTGTTGCTGAAGTGGGTACAGGTGAGGGTCGGTCAGGTTGTCCGAAATCCCATTTCCGTTTGTACTCACAGATGCTCCAGATGAGGATTTCAGGGACTTGGCTCCTCCATTCCTAGCATAAGGACTGTTCGACCCACCGCTCGTTCTATTCTTATTGTTACTGATACGGATCACACCCCCTCCGGAGCTGGTATTTGAGGATGTAAAGTACGGAGATGTATATGGAAGCCTTGCTGTCCCCAAGTTGATTCGAGTGTGAAGATGCTGACGAGGTCTGAACTGCGACACGTTCTGTGGATATTGAGCCTCTAAACTGGTACTGCCATAAGTGTTAAGGACAGGGACTGGTAACTGATAATGAAGGCGCAGAGATGAGGATTCATGGGATGCATGATAAGTATCCGGTCGTGGAGAGGCAAAAGACGGAGGTGGCGTCTTGTCTGGGTTCACCATTCACCATTGACGATAGAGTCCTGGAAAGATGTTGATGCACCGTTGGAGAAGCTTGAGCGGTACTTCGACTGTCTAAATCACGGCCTGTGTGTTGAGGCCAGGAGGCCGGATGGCATACTCTTCCTTCACTGTATGAAGGGTAAGTATGAAATATGTGTTAAAGTTATCAACTTCCTAATTAAACTTGAACTAACTCGTCTCACTAACTTGAATTGACAAATTACAGACAAACTAGGCAGTTTTAAGACGAACACGATGTTGGATAGATTCTTCTTATGCATGCACTGCCTGATGCTCAATCCAGACTTATACCAAGGGGCTAAGAATAAAAGTGTATTAAAGGATCATCTGGATTCTGTCCACCGCTATCAGGCGGTATTACATTATTCATGCTCGACATGCAACGAGCGCTTTGGAGACAGAAAAGGAATAAAGGCTCATCGGGACATGTAAGTTGAGGGGGGGGAACACTGAAGGTTGAGGATGATTAAATTAATTAATTAATTAATGATTAAACAGGGAGGGTGGTGAATGCGACAAGCGGAAGCTGGCAGCCGAAGCGGAGGATTACATAATAATCCCAACGGAAACTGTCCGTGAAACGGATGGTAAACAACCATGGTTTGCCTGTAAGAAGAGTCTAATTAAATACCCATATGAAGATCTGGATGACATGACAGATGAGAATATACACTCCCAGATTTTCGTTAAATATTTGGAAAACATGCTGGAGTTGTCGAAAAAGGTACAATTTGTTTACAGAATTTTGGATCACCGGGTTATTTGTACCTAATGTTAAATTGTACTTGATGTTGTTAATAAAGCCTAACCGGTTCCATCCACCCCATTGGGTACACCCTAACTGGAAAAGCCAGAACAGGAACTTGGAGTTAGGTGATCGGCCTGTAACAAAGGGACCGAAGGTCAAGGCTGCATTCAGGGGCGTGGTAGATCCGGAGGAAATAACCGATACGAAGACTTATTGGGATCGACAGAGGGATTGGACGGACGCCATGAAGGAGGCTCTACGGAATAGGGGTGGTTCCAAGAAAGGAGTGGTCTCCTCAAGTTCAACCTCTTCCGTCGTCAGTGGACTCGGTTCGGAAGAAGTGTCCCGACCCGATGTTGGACTTGATCTCAATTTCAAGAAAGTGAGAAAGGAAGGTAAGTTTCTCCGCCTGTAGATTCCGACTTAATAAAGGAAATCTAAAATTTGATGCATATACATTTCAGTTGTGGAGGAGGCTTCAGCTGTAGATGAAAAAAATGAATTGGACAATGGACGGTTCGTGATTTGGGAAGGATATCCGCAGAAGGACTTGGACTTTGCTCCAGCCGAAGTCGGAGAAGACGGACAGCACATACATCTTATAATCGACTTAATATATGCTAAGTTTAAGATTCACAAGAGTCCAAGCAATATTGGTAAAGTTCAAGAAATTATGAAGAGACTTAGAGTCCAAGAAACAATCGTTTTCCCAGCAACGACAGCGTCACAAAAAGCAAGGTTGTTCGTATCTAACTCCTTAGCCGAAGAAATAAATAAGATTGATTTCGAAGGGACCATCCCTGAAGTAGAGCAGATCCCACCTCCGGATAAGATGACTGAGGAGCCAAGGAGGGTTGACAAAGAGAGGATCTCTGACCCCGAACATGATCTAGAGGAGAATGAGCCAGGGAGGGTTGACAAAGAGAGGATCTCTGACCCCGAACATGATCTAGAGGAGAATGAGCCAGGGAGGGTTGACAAAGAG
>JAQFZA010000714.1:0-14205 GCA_034695115.1 Desoria olivacea | reverse complement strand
ACCATAATTTAATTTGACTTTGAAAAAATGTCTTTACCATCAAATTACAAAGATGCTCATTTCTGAGTATATTGTGAAATGAAAAAAGGATGTTCACATTTCTGAGTGATCTTCTGATGGTAGCCGAAAGGCAAATTTGGTGTTATGAAAGCTGTTATTTGATCACGTATCTGTAATAAGCTTACAGTTTGTACGGGGGCATTAATGCTCATGTATGTTAGATGCGAATTTACAGGCTTGTTTAATAATAATCTGCTTGGACATCCAGACACCCTCTGTAATTTCCATTAGTTGTCTTTAAGCTTTTTTAGTGACAAGGTGCATTTTAAAATATGGACATCGATCTTCCAGTAAGTTTAATATACAATTATTTCTATTAAGGACGAAATACAGCTTAAAACCACTACTTGACCTGTCCTTAAAATTATTATTTGGCTATTGTTGATAGCATTTTCATCAGCGAAAGACCAACTAGTCAATTTACAAATCAACAACTGCCCAACCATAGTACCAAATAACATTACAACCTAACTTCTAAGCAACTAACTAACATTACAACATAATAAACAAACCACCATGCAGAACAACACACCAACCAACATTACAACATAAAAAACAACCAACATACAGCACAACATACAAAATGTTGACATACGGATTTTAACTTTTAAATATATTATTTTCATTGCATGTTGGGCAGCTTCGGGAACCTGAGATTAATATTTCCTTTCTAGATGCTTTAGTAAGCATAGGCTTCTAGGAATTCGGTTTTTCAAAAAACAGACAGGAAAACCATGCAGGAAAACCAGACATGCCGACATCTCCAAAAACAACACTCGATGAGGAGGATGAGAGCGAGAAGGAAAGTGACGGTAAGTAAACCCACCACATAAAAATGTGTAAATATTATAAATGCTGAGAAAATTGAAAGTTTATGACTACCTAATTTTGAATTTGAATAAAAAAGAGCACATGATCCCGACTTCGGGCCTAGCCTATCGGGAAGATGGGAGTGAGTGGATCTCCTTCTATACCTGTCATCGTCGTCTCGTCATTACAGTTTTTAAGGACTTTGTCTGAGGTTTATCATGGTACTGCGTCTAGAACATCTACATGCAACACTCTGATATCCCACAGTTACTGCATTTACCCCCTTCTTGCAGCCCTTCTAAAAATAAATAGGAGTTGCTTTTGGATATACGATAACTGAAGTCTTTGGCTGAGATGTACGAGAGTGCGAACTTAAGTGGTGGTATCTATAAGATCCTCTCCTGTGACACCTAAGGCAAGGATATTACATACATCGGATCCGGAAGAACGAGAAAATCTGATTCGATTTACATTTGCTATTAAATTTAACTACATGCATACAAAAATAGTACTAGGCATTTTTCTTGCATTTCATATCTTCTGTCGTCTGCATATTCCTAGTTTTGTAGAAGGAGAAGAGCAGAGAAAGATGGAAGTGTTGATGACCCTCACCTATCAATAAGTTGAGAGATGAGAGTACCTCCTCCTATATACCTATACCTTATCATAAATTAAACGACTATGCGATGAAGACTTTCACCGTGCCTTTCACTCTCTCATAATTTATACCTTACTACCGGCCGTATTACCCGTCCTTAGAGTTTCAAGCTTTTTAAAAGCTTCATACCGGCTGAGTAGGTTCACAGAAACATATCACTTGAGCATATGACAAATTGTTGCGAGAACCTGTGCGGAGAGCATAATTTCAATCAAATTGGCTCCGATCAAATAAATAAAAGAATTACATGCCAAAGAAAATTCAATGCAGTCTTGAAAGTACTTCCCGCAAGTTTTTTTGAAATGTTAGCGATTAAATAATCCAATATACTGTAACGCAGATTGACGTAGAAAGTAACTCCATAGTTTAAAAAGCAGTTAGGGTGACATTTTTCGAAGTGAAAGGAGGTTTCGTATTTTTTACTATAGATTTGTAACAGCCTCAGGGGTTGTAATAGACTCCCCCGGATTAACGATTTATTGGTGAAGTTGTGCGAGCAACCACCGAACAGAATTTTCGTCAAGCTGTATGTGCAGATCAGTAAGTCTTAAGATAACAAACAATGAACGAACTTTGGGTAAAGACTAATTTTAAATTTCAATTTATCAGAAGCTTCAAATTTCTCGAATTGGACATCATGCTGCTAATGCTAATGCTTTCAGAAGATGAACCTCTTTTCCAAGCTGCTGATCATATGGAAAATTAATAGTCCCGGTTTTCATTCACTGTTTACATTAAAACAAATTATCAAAATTAAATTAATTACTTGAATTTTTTATTTTCGGACACTAAATTCACATTCAGAAAATGGCGCCACTTCTATTACAATGTAATTAGCTTTGACTCATGAGCTGTGTAGCTGTACTAGACTCTGCTTTGAGTAAGTGGTTAAGATTTGAGATCTCAGTTCTCAACATTTTGAGTTCTCAGTATTCCAATGTTGATGAACAGAGCTCAAATTACATCCCCTTTCAACCTAATTTCAACGAATAGGACGGATTTCGATGAAAAAAAGGCCTAAGGCAAGAAAATATCCTCGCAAGATTACGCAGTAGGCTATCCGTCTTTCAATGGGAATGGCGGCGATGAGCTTAATAAGATTGAATGGAAGTAATGACTCAACACATACATCATTAATTCACCGGTTGAAGTAATTCAAATCTACCTTATTATCCTATTCTTCTTAAAACATAACATGGAAAAGGTTCAGAATTTCTAAGGTAAATTTCTACATGGTAAAATTAAATAAATTATACCTTATTTTCATGACTTAATAATTAATTACAATACATTTAGCTCCAAAAAAAGGAAGCCAGATGCCATTGCTGACCGACTTTTCATATGCTACCACTGTAGCGTGGTCAATTTCGATCCAAGTGAGGGATGGACCAGTAAAAATCCAATTTGCAAGCATACTCGGCGCATCCATAAATATCAACCAACTTCTCTTTGGCGATGGAATGAATACAAGGAGGACTCTGAGTTTAAACAGGATTTGCGAATACACAAAAAACATTAAGATAATTTGGAAAGCATTTCCTGTTCTAAATTAGACTATTATTACAAGGTCGACTTCTAAAAAGGTACATTACCTTGTAGCTTATATTATATTTAATAGTTTATCATAAATGCAAAATAGTTAAAGGGTAAACACGACAGCTTTTTGTACCCTACGGAACCGTTAAATGCAAGAACTGATGGGTAAACTTTTTGGAAGTTTACATCCATTATTGTGAAGCACCCCTGTAGGAGAACCGTCTGATAAAGTTAAACGTCAGGTCAAGGACAACTGGTTCAATCTGATAGAGGAGCAATTACGTCTAAACGTAAGTTATCTAACTCGCTAACTAACATTCAACTTCCATTCTACATCTTTTTGCTCGCTGACGTTGCATCCATCATTTCGTAATAGTTTATTGCAAATTATCACCTTCCACGGAAATTCACAAAGACATGCAATGGTTTTTTTCTAGGCTGAAAAGAATCATTTGTGGGCCAAGAACAAATGGAGAACCCAATTTTTGCCACACTATTGGGAATACATGATAGAATGCCCAACAAGAGAACATCTATTACGGATCCAGATGAAGGGACAAAAACACCATCTTCAACCAAGTGAGTATTACTGAGCGTTTAAGTGCAAAGCGAGACAATGACTACTAAAGGTGGTAGAACCAGTACCACAACAACTGTAGTCACCAGTGACCGGTTTGACATAGCTTTTATAACGAAGCTGAACAGTGATAATTACCAAGTGAAGAGTATGTGGATGACTTTTTTTCAATACCCACAAAATATAAAAGATTGTGAATGGAAATGATATACTTTTCCTCCCATGACGATCAATCTCTTCCGCAAATTGAAATTGACGAGACTTTGCTAACAACCTTTTGCTTTATGCCACCCAAAATGCTATTTATGAGCTAGAGGTGCAAGACAAGTGAAATTTTACTATGAAATAAGTATGGTACGTTTTATTTTAATCGTATTAAAAAAATTGCAACGAAGGGAATAATAAAGTAACTTTTTTCTTGAAAGCACCATACATTTAATTATTTATTTCTTGCAGTTTTACCAGCAGCTGGCAGCAATTTAAAGTCAAAAATGTCTTTACGTGGCTCAAGTTTCAAATAAGTAGTCAATTTAATACTTAATTGTCGATTTGTTTATTACGAAGTTGTTGGTTAACTCTGCTTCTGAAGTTCCAAATATCATGCAGATATAGGATGCAACATCAGCAACAAAGTCAGCAAGCTCAGCTGAACTCCTCTCTTTCAGATTAAACCTCATCATCAAATTCTTAATGTCACTTGAAACCTCATCCAAATATAATATGCCATCCAATCGGACATCCCATCGTAACTGCATTCCGTTAAATAACTAAGTCAGTTTTGCACTTACTTTGACACTTCCTTCACTCTTTGATTGTATCTTCTTCCTTGATTTCCTGAATCCCATATCTCAACCTCTAAAAGCTAAATTTTCCTAACATACCCAATCCGTTCCTACAAACTTCCTTTCCCAAATATGGATTCGAATATTGTTCACACCTCTCGCTGCACCGGACGAGGTAGAGTTAACGGCCGAAGTCGAGCTTACGGACGAGGACTCAACTACCCGATCGAAGACCCTGGATTCCGATCTCACCTACAGCATCCCCTAAGTCCGAGGTCGTTTGTCAACACGGGGCCTTATTCGCCCACCCTTCTTTACGTCTTACTCGGACTCAGCACCTGGAGTGTCCACCAGGGCGCAGACGATGTCCAAGTGGCAAGAGCAATCTCAAGACGTTTGGATGCTATGCACGAATGTGCAACATTGAGCTCAACCACATACGGCTCAAAGCCCAGTGTCACAGACTCCAAGAAGTCACAGACTCCAATGGAGTTTGTGACTATCATATTACAAAGATGCTAATTCCTCAGTATATTGTGATATGAGTAAAGGATGTTTACATTTCTGAGTGATCTTCTGATCGTAGCCGGCAAGCCAATTTGGTGTTATGAAAACTCTTCGCTGATCACGTACCTGTAATAAGCTTACAGTTTGTACACGGCATTGATGCTCATGTATGTTAGATGCGAATGTAAAGGCTTGTTTAATTATAATCTGCCTGGACATCCAAACACCCTTGACAATTTTCATTGGTTGTTTTTCAGCTTAATGTTAAACGAAATACAGCTTACAATTTTAACCCGATCTGGCCTAAAAATTACTACAGTAATATTTCTAATAATTAGGCAACAGCAGAATACAAAAAATGTTTTAATGAGAACTATAAGCTGTTGAAATTTACAATGGAAAGGTATGTCATCTCAGCTGCAATGAAGTTCTTAAATTTTAGGGGAACCGGAGACCTAAAAGAAATTCTACTAGAAATCGATTACAAGTTAAATGACAGAATGGCTGAAGTCTAAATTTGTTGAAATTAAAAACAAAAATTTTTGAATTCGAATGACATAGTTACAAGACGAACAATACAGCAGCAAAAGTAAACCTGAGTAATAATTATAAAATTAAACCATTAAAACCATTAAAACCTCTAATAAATTCATTGTTTTAATGTAAGCTATTTCATGTGCAATGTGGATTGGAAAACGGTTGATGCATCTGACTACATTGGATGCGATAATGCAGACTCCTTATTTCACATATGGTATAACAAAGAGTGTCTCAAAAACTTTCTCAAAAAAGTTTTGCGAAAGTTGGGTTGGGCGAAAGGCAAAGCAAAACAACACCATGTGGTAATATACTTCCGGTTGTCAAAATTCTGTAGAAGACAAAAAAGTGATGTATACACGAGCAATTCTTAGGTCTCATGATTTAATCCTTTAAAAGAAGAATGAAATCGAATGATGGGCTTCAGCTTAAGATTTACCTCAGATTTCATACCATACAACTTTTTAATTTACAACACACGATGTATTTTAAAAACTGCCATTAATTGCTAGCCCATATAAATGGATTCGGATCAGAGCACATCCAAAAATGATTTAATGAACAATTCCACATTTAATTAGAGGGGGGTCAAAAATCAGAGTATTGAAATTGATTTTGGTTATTAAGTAATGAAATGAGTAAGAGAACAATGAAACGAGGGGAATTATTTACTTTAAACTAAATTTTAACATTACAATCTAGATTAGGAAAATAATTGAATAATTAAAGCAATGCACAAATCCAAAAACAATGGGCACAAGTAGCTAAAAACTGAGAACAGTTGATTGTTGGTGGTGTCCTCCTTCAGTAGAACTGGAGGAAAGCTACATTCAAGGTATTTGGCAGTTGTTCAGGAATGCTTGGTCGGTGTTGGAGAAATTAAGCATCCGTCAAGAAAGGTAAGGATTTTGTTCCATGAAATAAAAACTTTTTAACTATTTGGACTATTACTGACTGTTGTAGGGTTAGAGGAGAGGAAAAGACGACCGTAAAAACAGGTGAAAAAGGTGGATGACAGGTGAACCGAAGAAACACTCGATGCTGGAGAATTTTCGGAGTTTTAATGAAGAAATGAGGCCATCTCTTCATCGCTGCAACGTTCGTGACATCTATAACACTACGTCCTAGAACCAGGCCTGCAGTTTTGACTCCTACTGCTGCTGTTTCTGTAACTGTCAATGAGGACGACTTTTAAAGTGATTTGTTTTCCATAAAATGCAATGGAATGCAATGTTAAAATGAAAACAAAATTATAAAAAGCCGTGTTTGATTAGTTGAAAATAACATTATAAAATTATAAGTTCCTGAATATGGCATCATAAAAATAACACTGGATATGAAATTGCCATCCATGAATTCCTCTTAACATTCACAAGTTCATTCATAATAAAATCACAGTATTCAACTGCAATGCATGGCCTTGAAAACTTTTCTCGATCGCCACTTTAGCAGACATGCAGAGACCTCAAGTTTACCTCCGATGTGCTTGCAGATATCGATCACACTTGGTAAGACTGCAAATTAAAAAAATCATAAACTGATACTCTAAAACCGTCATTTGTTTATGTTAACAAATAATTTTTCGTATAGTATCGCTCTTCTTCATATTACTTCAACATTTTCTAAACATCATATTTTATCATAGGTATTGGCAATCTGTGGGTCGTCCATGAACTGTAGATCTGCAATTCAAAATGGAAGTTTTTCATTTAAATTTTGAAACGGCAGAAAAGCTGAACGAAGATAATGTAATCAAGCATTATCCGAATTTTGAGAAAACTCTTAAAAAGGATCAAGCTCAAAGCATTCATGCTTTGTTGAATGACTTCCATCTTACGTGTGTGACTTCAACCGGTTCAGGCAAAAGAGCAATCACTACACATCGATAAGAGAAGAACCGACTATTACTTAATTGGGTTAATTGGTAATACTATGAGCGTGGAGATGAGGATGGGGTGCATGAATAAATATCCATACAATTCGGTTTAACTTCACTGTCGCCCTTTTACATGTAGGACTTTTATTCAGGTTCAGTACTCTAAACTAACTTGCCTCTTTCCTAACGCTCTTCAACCCAACTCCTCTCCTCTCCAAAACCAACTAACTCTCCCTGTCTCTGCAATCCCTATTTAAAAGATTGCATTGCATCATCTTTCCTAAAACGTTTTGCTCTTCCAGACAGGCCTTGAACTCGATGACTCATAACCTTCTAGTTGCTTCTTTTATTAGTCATCCCATAGGCTCCCGGGACGAATTTCTACTAATAACGCCTCATCCCTCTTACAATACATCGTTATATAAAAGCAAAATGTTATGGATATTCAAGCCTTTAACTGTTTCGCCATAGCTCCTCTGCCTAATGATTCTCTTATATTTATGCTGTTTGTCGCTGAGGCTTAGAAACTGAAAGCATTAAAATCCTTTCTCAAGCAGGGGAACGTTATAACTGTTACGTGAGATGAATGCCATACGATCATAACATGTAAAGAAGGTTTAAACAACAGTAAAAAAAGCAGATATAAAAATCTAAAAATATCAAAAGAGGGCCGTGAATTTCGGAAATCGTATGGGACTATGTTCAAAAACTGTCCATTCTTCAAGGAATGTATCCCACTCCAAGCGAAAGCATCACTACCGTTCAGAAAACTCCCGTTCCCGAGATTTTAGAAGGTCAGCGTCGAACGACGAGGTTCGAACGACGTCAAAGTCGTCATCTAAAAAGCTAAAACGGGATCAGGAAATAGTGAAGTGCAATTTTAGTTCAAAAGTACTAGCAAGCATTACGGTTTTCAAAAATCATACAAAAAGTCATCACAAATGGGAGGGGCTCCCAAACTAAAGGTGAGTGTATTTCCAAAAATTGACATCGATTTCAATAGAAGTTTTGTGATATAGATGAAATTAAAAGAGCAGAGTATGACGACAGGACGATGTCTTCCACTGCGTATTTTGCGAGTGCGAATGCAAGTTTGAATGTGAATGTGTAGTAATTCAGTTACTAAACATTCATTCTTATGTCAAGCAATTTTGTGGCCCTCACATATTGAATCATCTGATTATTGTTGAAGGATTTTTTCCATGTGAAATATGGATCGCATGAGAATTAAAATTACTGCTGAATACTTGATTTTACCGGCCATTACTGCGGTGAGTTAATTATAATATGTTCAATATTCTATAAATGTAATCATAATCCCATGCAATTATAAATATTATTGTCTACTTTCTTTTGGAATGTGAGAAATAAAAATGGTAGAAAAATTATTGCTTACTCTAAATAATGTGTGTTTACACAGAAGTTGGTCCACCAAACTGAGGAAAATACAATTGGTTCCCAGATTTTAGTATTGCCTTCTATTGACCAGTTATGCTACGATCCAGCAGGAACTCTCCTTCTGCATGAGTAATAATGAAGTACTGACGTTATGTATTGCTTAGATAATCTTATCAAGCTTTATAGAATTAAAATATAATGCATCATAAATTTAAATAAGGTGACAATAACAACAAATATCGATGGGGTTCGAACTGCATGAATCATAATGAACAGAATCCAATATTAAACATAATGGGCAACTATGGCAAGAGTTGTATCGCAGGCCTCATTTGGAATTTCTTCAATGGATCGAAAGTTTTCCCCTGTTCAATTTGCTATTGTATTGCATTGAGCTTGAAAGCATTGTTATTGAATGTTTTTGACCATTTGACGGTTTTATATTATTGGTGATTTTCCGTTTTGTATTTAAGGGTGAAGTTTTACTAATGCACTTTAGTGTTTATTGAAAATTGTTGTTATATTACCGCAAAAAATTGTCCTAAACGACTAAATGAATTATGAGAGGACGTACTTAGAGAAAACCAAATTGCAATGTAATTTATGTACTGTGTGTTTTCAATTTAGGTTGTAATCATAAAACAATACAGTACATTTGAATTCATTTGTTATGAAACAAAAACTAGTATAATAAGGACAAGAATGGAAGTAGAGGCCATTAAAGATGAAAAAAATACTTAGTGAAATAACCAAGATGAAGAAAACCCGTACAGAACACTTTCGTTCACAGTTCCAGAAGTGTGAAACGTGTCGTAAAGTCGTGACACCAACCACAGACATTGAAAACCACCCTCTTAAGCATCATATGCACGTTATAAGGGAATCGAATCATGACTCCCGTCTTCACCTTACAAAAACAAATAGAATAAGCCTTTAACACATTGTTCTGGTTACTGAATTACTTAAGAAAAAGCCATCTACATAATTAACCAATCCTCCTCTCCAACTTATTTACACAATTCTCATCTCCCCTCAAAACCCTTGGAGAAGTTTCTTAAATATTCCTTATACTTTATTGAATAATGAGTTGTGGAATAGTTTCGGCTTATGAAGATCCCTGGATCTGACAATTCTAATGTCTATTGGATTTCGGCCTGATTTTACTTGAGAGGATTCTTAAAAAACCAGGAAATAGGTCAAGATGAATCCGAAGGTTTTGGGTAACCTGCTCCAGTTTCATGGTTTTTTAAAAAATCAGTTTTCCTTGTCCTCAATAACAAATTTACTTTATTCCGTTCATGAAATGAAGTTTCTAGACTAAAGAGTGAAGAGTATTGCACTATGCAGATGTTATTTTCGTATGTAGTTTCGGTTGCCCAACAAGCTTGAAGGGTTTCCCAATTTATGTGCTTCATTTTTCATTTTGATGACTTCTCCATTTATTTTCCATACAAAGTTTGAGAACATTCCCCTATTTTCAAGTCCTACTGGATTTTACATGGAAAAAACCTAAATTGTGGAGCAAAAGAAATGGCCCTGACCGGCGGCAGGTGAGAAAATAGGTGCCTTAGACCGGAAAACAGGTGGATGACAGTAACAAATTTATATTTTTCTCCAAATGAAGTTCTTGAAAAGGTCTTTCAGGACATATCACTAAATTATTTAAATGCATGACAGACAAATAATCAACTACAATTGTGATTACAAACTGAAATTACAAAATGCAGGGACGACCTACCGGACCTGGATTTTCCTGATCAACAAACTCTCAAGAACGCTACAGCGAAGGGTGGAAAAAAACTGGGCGAAATTTAATGTGTTTTTACTTCGACGGCCGTATTGGATTGTAGGTGCTATTGGTAAGGTATTTACAACTGTATTATGATAAGCGTAGAAAGTTAAGAAATCGTATCAAAAGAATTGAAAAAGCTACGAATAATGAAAGTGAACTTCAAACCCGGATTTGCGGTTAGAAATATCATGTCATCTTTAAAAATTGCGGAACAGTAAACTTTGGAGCATTGAAAAATCAGCCGAAACCAAAAATCACGATTACAGGTATATTTAAAGTTTAGGGAGGCTGAAGTCTGGCTAATTCTTTTTCATCGTTATCGTTCGTCTGTGGAAATATAAGAAGTATAACTAAATACTAAATAGGAGTAGGTTAATAACGTAGCTACGGTAATAATGGCCTGTGTTCCTTCTAAATTTCGGCAATTTGTCATAATTACTTTTATAAATTACTTTAATACTTAGGAATCCCGACATGCAAATCTATCATAGTAAATGAAAATCATATCATATTTTATACTTATTGAGAAATGTGAGAGACGGATTCGGAAACACAAAAAACTCTTCGAGCATCTCTTATCAGTATGTTTTGACCCAGGGGAGGGCAAATAACAAACGCAAGATCCTTGTGTCAGTCTATTGTGGATCTTGAACCATGGCACTACAGCGTATGACAAATAGCGGAAAGGCCAATTATATTCAAATCGGTTCCGATTAAATAATTAAAAGAATTATATGCCAAGGAGAATTCAATACGGAAGTAAGACTCAGATATACTCTTTTCTTGGAGTACTTCCAGTTAGTTAACTTGAAATTTTAACGATTAAGGTATTGAATCAGCTGAAACTTCCATCAGCAGATTTCCATACTTACTAGACAGTTACTCCTTAGTTTAAAAAGTAGGGAGGGTTAAATTTTTTGAAACAACAGGTTTTAGATTTTATTTAAATATTTCTTATTTTATTACAGATTTGTAACAACCACAGGGCTCGTAATAAACTATCCCCCGAATTGGCGATTTTTTGGTGAAGTTGTGCGAGCAACCACCAAACCATCAGGTTGTGTTTGCAGACTTTCTGCAAAGATCTTAAGATAAGTCTTAAGATAACAAACAATGAACGAACAATAGGTAAAGACTAATTTTAAATTTCAATTTATCAGAAGCTTCAGATTTCTCGAAATGGAAAACAATATCAACATTTTACGAGAATTGTTTCCAGTTTCGTTACTACTGAAGAGACAATTCGACCTGAAGTACTAAAGAATCAAACGAAACGAAGCAGAAGATTTACTACAACATTTGTAGCTATTCGACGAAGGAAAACATCGCGGATGTTACACATCTGTTGCTTACTGCAATTTTCCGCTAACACTGTGAAGCTTCCTGTAAAATTCAGGGAAGTGTCATGAAATATATTGCCGACCAGCGAGATGTCAGTTTTCAAAACATTCGAACCGAGCTTGTTATCACTTGGAATGGACCGGAACCGTATGCAGCGTAAATGAATGGGTTTCTGACAGATGCTCTTGACATTTATTTTAAAGGCGAAGAGTGGTACCTCTTTAAGAAACCAAAACGTCAAAGCGTACTCAAGTTTTTTCAAAAATCGGAGTTCATTGAGAGAAAGCAAAGAGGAGCTAAATGTAGGATTGATATCGGAATTTCATCATAACATTTTTAAAGAGAACCGAGTTATATCCAAACGACGTTATCTTTCCTAATTGTCCAATTACCCAAAATTGGGTACTGGAAAGTACAATTATTTTCCAGTACAGAATGACCATTCACTTAAAATGGGTAACGTTACTTAAAGATACAACTAATCTGCTGCAATTGTTTTTGTATTTTTAAATGAGATGGATCACTACAACAATGCGGATTATTATCATAATGGGGGTCATTTGTGGAGAGGCTACTCGCCATTCAGTCGTTGCATTCTTACGGCGATGAAGTGATTTCTATACGGAGCAACCTCTGATAGAGGAAGCGGAAGTTGTTGGTGTAATCATAGGTAGCATAAAGACAAATGATGATGGACAAAAAAATGTCCAACGTGTTGTACCCACTATTACTACAACAATTGCGCCAATCCTAGTTCTGCCAAAATCTACCGGTTATTTGGGCATAATTGTCATAATCATTGGATTTAAATTTTTCGCGTTAATAGCATGGTATTTGTGGGCATAACTTTCATACTATTTCAACTACATTTCCTGTTCATTGTAAATTTTTCGAAACAAAAGGTTTTAGATTTGATTTAAATATATCATATTTTATTACAGATTTGTAACAGCCAGGGATCTTAATAGACTATCCCTAATACATCTAGAAAATGGAGCAGAATGACAACATTTTTTGTGCCATTTCTACTCCAGTTTAAGTGAAATAACTTTACGTAAGGTTTTTGAAATTTGGTTGAGTACTAAATGTAAATTTAACTGCTTAAACAGTTGCGATAATGTATAATGAATTAGCATTTAGGGATCAATAAAGTTCATTGATAATTCAGCCATTTGTATACATTTACCATTTAGCCATTTAAATTTGAATTGGATCCGCGTAAATAATTCGGCATCCAAGAATCCTCGACAGACAGGAAGGATTCCGATGAAGAAAAAGGCCAAGGCCGAGAAACTGTACTGTTGTGTTGTACTACTGTCAAAGAGTACTGTTGTGTTGTACTATTGTCAATTAGTACTGCCGTGATGAACCTTTGTTACATTGTACTACTACTGATTATCCAACAATAATTTAAATATTAATAGATGAAGGTATTATCAGTCACTTGCGTGCTGTTGTTGGCGAAATTGGCACTGACGTATTTCCAAGCCGTCAAATCCCGCCCTGGAGGAAGAGGGGGGAAGGCAAACAAAGGGGCGAAGGTGGTTAAGGGTAAAGGCGGCCAAATACTTGCAGATGGACTGAAATACGGTGCTATGGGAGCGGCGATAACAGGTGGAGGTTTGGCCGTGGATGCAGTTGTAAACAAGGCAGAACAGAAGTAGTATCTGCACCGGGACCCTATTTCAACCCTTATTCAACTTCTTCGCCGGGGAATTCCACTGTACTAATTTCCTCGGTGTTGGGAACCATTTTGGTGGTCAATTCATGCTGCTGTTGCTGCGGTTTTGTGTGAGGGATCGTCGTCAAACAATGGCAAAACCAGTGACTTCGATAAGTCTAAAACAGCTATAATTATTTAATTATGCTGTTAGTGAACGTTACAAACGTACAAAAGAGTTAGCCTCGGCGGGGAAATATTTGATGTTTGGAGAATTTGTATAATCGACATTCAAAAATACCATTCAAATTCCGAATGGACAATTACCACGAAAAGTGAGCTTAGCTCTATATAATAAAGGATGAAGCTGTTGAATTAAAATTTTAAATTGTGTAAAAGAAAATTACTCTTTTGAAAAAAGTGGTAATTTTTCCTGACTTTTTTTTTTTTTTTTTTTACAGAAGTTGACAAAGTTGCTTATATGACGTACGACACTCTTGGTCAAGGGCTACACACAAGTTAGGCCAGTTTTCGAATCGAATAAATTTCGGCCATGCATCGAGAATTTAAATTGTGTAAGTCAAAGACACTTTGTTGAGACTTGTCATTTTTTGCTGACTTTAATACTGACATATAGCATAAGACGCTCTTGGTAAAGGGCTAAACACCAG
>JAQFZA010000713.1:0-14211 GCA_034695115.1 Desoria olivacea | reverse complement strand
ACCGTTGAACGTTAAATTCTCATAGTTTCTACCATTTAATATTAAATTCTCATAGTTTCTACCATTGAATATTCAATATTAATAATTTATACCATTGAATTCTCATAGTTAACCCTCCTCAAAAACCACCCCCCCCAACCTAACCTAACCTTACCTAACCTAATGAAATCTAATCTAATCTAATTATAATGAAGCATAGCAATGTTTCGAATATAGAAACTATGCGATCCAAACCATCTCCCAAATATAGGTCCGGTCCGGTAAGTGTCCAGTCCGGCATGCGTCCATTCCGGTAAATGCCCAGTCCGGCATGTGTCCACTCTGGTAAATGTCCAGTCCGGCATGTGTCTAGTCCGGTAAATGTCCAGTCCGGCAAATGTCCGATTTGACCGGGAAATGTCCGGTCCGGCGAATGTCGGTGCGGGAAAATGCCGAACACCCACAATCTATCCTACCGTTTGAAATAAACAACTTCATGTTTCATTCATAATTACATATATAAATATATTTGTATTTGTATTTGCAAATGGGATATTTGTAGATGCGGAATTTGAACTGTATTTTCAAATTTTGATTACATAATCTATTAAATCATTACAAATTTATCTGTTGGGGCGAGTGTTTTTGTACTTTTACAACGTTTGTTTGAATGTCATGGTCAGGTTGTTGAAGACAAATATGTTATCATTTACTAAACAGACAAGGTATTCTAATTGTGCCTCGATTCGATTTAAATACCAACTGATTTAATAAGCGCCATAAATATACAGGAAGTTAGACACTTGACCCTTTCAACATAATGAAAATATATGTAACTTCATATAAATACATAAACGCCTTTCATAAGAAATCCGTAGTCAATAAATTTGGTTAGCTTAAACGTATAGGTGTGAACACTGTCTGCTCTGGTTACCAGTTGATGGGCAGTGAGGGACATGAAAACAAATTAATTATCTATGCTAATACGGTACTAAAATTTATAATGTTTCTATCGTGTTGCCATACTAAAAATCAACATTTTGTAATATCCTATCTACATTAAATATTAACATCTTCTAAACTTTGGAAAATCATTAACACAAATGGTAACCAGGTCAGAAATTTGTTGCTAAGGGGTTTTGGCCCATCTGTCCTAATTTTAAGTTACAAAAAAATCCTTTTGACTCTCATGGGTCCGATCTTGACCACCACTGAATTTTCGAACCTATTGAGTTTCCAATAAACTAACAATCTTGGAAACGGTCCAGTCGAGTTTTGTGATTTTCTAATTTAAAGACTGTGATCTTTAACTAAATCATCTTGTACGGGGTGTTTCATAATGATATGTACATTCAAATTAAGCCATGGCTATAGAGAATGTACATATCATTACGAAACACCCTGTAGAATGTAATGCATTGAATATTTAACAGAACAGAATGTCAATAATTACGCAGATTTAATATTGATGAGGACATTAAATCTATATTTCATCCTCCAAACTCATTAGCATTTGTTTTTGTAAAGTCATGTAATTACGGATCTACATGGAGATGGATATGTAGAATGAGTATTACATTACAGTTGTTTCAAACAACTGGTTAAAGCATTCACACCTTCTGGATCGGTTGTGAACATCTATTTACTACTAGAAAAAGTATCGTAGGCAAGTAAAATGTCAAACGGTATATACTTCCGCGGTTAGTAGTAAAGGATTGTGGTTTGGACTGAGTAACAGTAATGAACAATTTAATGATTTAAATGATTTTGGTTGTTACAAAATTAAAATAATATTTGCATCATGATGAAATTAGATGAGTTATATTTACATATAATGGAACGATATGTAGTTGTTCTAAATACACCTTGTAGTACAACAAATAGAAACTTGGATGATTTGGTCCAGTATAAGCGGAATCTCCTTAGGCCTCAGACTGTCTTCAAGTTTTAGCAGTGTTGTAAGGGTAACGGCCCCAAAAAGTTATTTGTTTATTTAAACAGTTAATTAAAGAAATGATGACGCTGGAATGATTATACATAGATTAGTGGCCCAAACCACCCGACATGGGTTGGAAAAAAAGTGTTTTTTTAGCTCGCCTATGTAAATAGACTTGAGATCTTTTGATCTCGCCCTTTCTGTCCGTCTTTCGACAAGGGCTGGATGAAAATGAACCCCCAACAGAAGCACATTAGAAAGTTTAGAAGCAGGACGGATTAGAATCAACGTCGATAGCAACCATTAAAAGCACTTTACTTTGAATTGATCATTTATATCTTTTGTTTCAGAGTCAATACCTTGTCATGTAAATGAAGATATAGAACTCATAAAAACTTGGTCCACCATCTAAGATTACATAAACATTTGTAACGTTTTATTAGCTCGTCTATGTAAAAGGATAGGGAGCTTATGATCTCGTCGTGTCTGTCCGTCTATCCGTCTGTCCGGGACCACTTTTGGATGTATATGAACCCCCAACTAGAGCAACATATACGATTAAGAAGCAGAGCGTAATTAAAGGAAAGACGTTTATAGGAGCAGTATGCAGCACACCATTGCAGCGTCCGAAGCAAGGTTAGTCAATAACAGTAATAGCAGTAGAATGAAGCAGAAAATGTTTCTAACCTACCATCTACATCATTTGCGTCAGAAGCAAGTGCTTGGTATTCAAGTGAAAACAGTTGGGAGCTTAAGGACACTTACACCAATAGTTTTTATAGCGACGTCCAGATATTTTCAAAAATCACAAAATAAGTTTAAAAAAATTAAACGCTTACAAATACAGTCGGTGTCCGGACATTTTCCGGACTGTCATTTTCCGGACCGGACATTTCCCGTTCAAATCGGACATTTGCCGGACTTAAAAAGTGGACATTTACCGGACACCCATTTGCCGGACATCCATTTCCCGGATAGGATATTTGCCGGATTATTTAGATGGCCTGAAAGACATAGTTTCTGTTCAAAACATTATTATGTTTGATTGCATTTATTTATACTACATTAGGTTAGGTTAGGGGGATGGCGATTTGTAGAATGTCGTGGCGAGGTATTAATTGTCAGATGTCGCCTATTAATGAGACCTGCTTATGAATGATGTGGTATGAGGGATGATGTGAATTATGAACTGAGAAATGTGAGAATAGATTGAAGATTGTATTTTGAAATAATTAATAAGATATTTAATGAGTCAAATTGATTGTAGTGGTTTACTAGTAAAAAATCCAAGTCGAGATTTGTCCTCAATGAAGTAAATATACAAATAATCTAATCTCTACAGAGATTGAATATGAAATAGACAATGAGTGTGAAATGGACTCGTCTTTTGATAGGATAATCGATTGACAAGAGGAAACTTTACAGATTACATACAAAATGAATAAATAATAACATGGTTCAATGACAGGTAAACATGATAAACAATATAATGATAACTTAACAAATACATAATTAAATAAGCATCTTAATTAAGGTTCAAGGAAATGTTTAAAATTAGGAAAGGTGACCGAAGTCATGTTCACAGGTTTAATGTACCTGGGCTAGCTAGTCAGAACATACAAAATTCACAAAACATAAATACGATAGTACTTATAGTCAGGGTTTCGAGTGGGTTTTTAAAAAAGCGGGAATTAATGGGTTTAATGCATTAATCCCATTAAATCCCATTAAATCCCAACGGTTTAAATGGAATTCAATGGGAAGTTACTCCAAGAAGTAGGATTTAAGAAACTCTGCTTATAGTACTTGGACTGAGTGAGCTAATTGCAAAGCAACAATACAGATCAATAAACACTTATTTACATCAAGAAATTCACATTAACAAAGTTCGAACTATTGTTTCGTGAGAGTATGAAAATTACCAAGAAATAACAAGTTAAAGTTATGCCAGATTCATTAAACCAGGTATTCCATTGTGGAATTGCACTGCACTGGAGCTGAATGGCATGTCTATGCAAGGTATGGAATGTAATGCAAAGTAGGTTCCTTATACTATTAAGATAGGTATGCATACTTATTGTAGCCGACGCGACTGTCTACTACCCAAGACAACTCTAGAGGTTCGCTGTCCCTGACGGAATCCCTAAAATGAATGCTTACTTACTAGTACAGATGCGCGTTTGCTTACACCGTAAGTTGTCTTACGGAACTTAACGTAAGCGTAAGCATAAGTACGCTTACACTTACGCTTACACTAGATTCCATAAGTCAACTTACGCTTATGCTTACGCTTATGCTTACGCTTACGCTAGATTCCGTAAGTGAACTTACTTTTACGGTTATGGTTACGATTAGTCAAACGCGCATCTGTATTTACTGGTAATTAAGGATGTGAGGGTCACTTGTGGTAGTTAAAAATTTATTTGTCAATAACAACAATGACAAAACGGAAGAAAATTAGAGTTGAGAACAAATGAATAATTTTGTAGAAGGTATGGAGAAAATTGTAGAGAACCTAAAGTGCTCTATCAACTTTCCTCCTTCGACTGTACACACTGACTGACTTCCCCCTAGTGAAAACATATTCTTACTCTTACAAGAAAACATATTTCGATAGATGCAATTAGTGGACAGAGGGTAGATTTGGCTATAATTAACAATGACAGTTGGTCACTTATGGTGACTTAAAGTTAACATAAATGACTATGTACGGTCGGTGACACCTATCTTAATAGTAGAAGGAACCTACTCTCCTTCCACACGCCCCAAGCTAATGAGTGAAGAAATGAAGGTACAGCTCTGGGCTCTCTTTATGACACACCCAGACACACAATCGATTTCGAGATTATAGTAGAGATTAAACAAAACCAACCGGGATGTGTGTTTCTATATTTAAATGGGTGTAAAATTGTGTGTCTATGCAATAAAATAATAAATAATAATAATAATAATTCGGAATCATTCGGTACGATATGACATATAAATTTCTTGATTCATGACCATGACCCAATCAGGACGAGATCCTTCTGTCTATTTGTCAAATGGTCCTTGGTTCATGGCCAGAACCTTGTTTGTGACAATACATAACTACAACCTTTTGCTGTCAATTATTTATTACTTGCTTTGATTATTATAACTTAAGTGATCATCATAATTTAAATGCTATTTTTTTATTACAGTTCTATGGTACTTGGTCAATGTCAACTAGAACTAGAAAATACTATTAAAATATTTTATCTAATTGTAGCAGTGGTAGTTTGCCATCGTCGAATCCAACAGGTCAACAACTCCTCACTTCCTCGGGACGAGTAGCTTGAAAGAAGGCAAAGAAGAAAGTTGTACGATTGATTTGGTGGAAATCAAAGAGAATACAAAAAGAAAGTTAAATATTATTGAGAGGAAAGTTTAAGAGGAATTAAACTAAATAGGGAGGAATTAAGATGTAGAGGATGGAAAGATTATTGACAGGGAGGGATCGAAAGACTTGTTGCAGAAGTACACTTTTGGTCGAATACACCAGTCAACCAAAAGTAAGCATACGATAATTAGCAGAAGGATGTGAATGTCAAGTGATTATGATACAAAAGCAAGAAACTGTTTGAAGTGATTAAAAGTGAGTGATCATGAGTAACGAGGACGTAGTAAGGGGTCTTGGGGGAATATAAATGAACAAACTGAATAAAACATCATTGATAAAGTCATTTGTTGTTGTTGTTGTGACTAATAATTATTTATTGAACCATAAGGTAGAACATCAGGTTTACGTACAGCAAGGAAGTAACCTCGAGTTGACGGTTAAACGTATCGTCCCGGTTTTCAAATTGTATAAATGATTAGTTGACAACAGTTTTTGCTGCTTTCTATTCCTATTTCTGTTATTGAATAACCTTGCTTGCGAAGCTTTCATTTTTGGGTAATTTACATCCAATAAAACGTTACAAACGTAAAAAAAGAGCTCGCCCTAACGAAGAAATATCAAATGCTAAAAGAGTCGGTTGAATCGAAAACGAGCTAACGTAACCACCTGGCCAGGTCCAGATTAGCTCTTTATAAAGACCGCAGACGCTTTTAATGTTGGTTCAAAACGGTCGGTTCTGAGCCAACGTGCCCATCTGCCCCTAGTGATCCTAGCCCTATGTACTGAGAGATGAAGCATGGACTCGTTGATTAATGACGGTCGGTTCTGCGCTAACGTGTCCATCTTCCCCCCGTTGGGCCTAGCTTTATATACAGGCAGATGAGCCGTCGATTTGTCTACATTCATAACGCGTCCAAAATGAGTGAGTCTTAATGGACAACTTGAAAATGTAATAACTATGAGTGTGCGAAATACCGTAACGGTACATAAAAATGCATACATGCTCTCGGAGGTCTGTTTTTACATCCAACCACAATGTTTTCAGTTTTCGATGCATTGTTGAAAATCCAATCACTGTTTAGGTTAAAAATGATCCTATTATATAATAGGACCATACCGTGTCGCACTCACTCACTCTCATATCATGGCGTCATATTTCTATACAAACATACTTTTAGACCTCTCAGGTCAACTTTGAATACCTCATTCGAACCGTCTATCCATAAACTCCACGCATAAGGAGAATTATTCAAATCTGTGTCGTATTGAAATATCCAGAGGTCAAAAGGTCAATTTCTTTAAATCATGTGATAGTTATTCGGAAAGGTATTTACTTGGGGAATATGCGGAGGACAATAAAAAGTTGAAAATGTTGACCATTCACCTTTACGTCTTCAAAATGTCAAAGTTTTGGAAAAAACGAGTGATAGCTTTTTGGAAAGGTACAGTAAAAATTTTAAAACGTTAACCCTTGACATTCAAATTGTCAAAATAAACCCAACCACTCCGTCCTGTCACCCAAACACAATAACAACTCACCACACCGACGACTTACCTCCATCCTATTTCTCATCCGAAGTACAATAACAACCCCTACCGCCGTGTTTGACCTACATGTACTCTCTTTCACTCCCAACACAACAACATCCCCAACCGACAACTATGACCACCGTCCGTTTTGTTGCATTTTCAACTATGGTTGGGAGGGAGAATTGTGGTTGACCATATGATGGGTATGTAATTGGGTAAGGCGGACGATAGGTTGAAAGAAAAATTAAAAACCTGACCTTCAAGTGTTTAGAATTACAATACGTGTAATGATCAGCGCTCCCTGGCTTAGCCAGGGGCTTTACCCTAGTTAGATGATAAAAAAATATCTGATCGGTTCCAAATTGTCTGTTTTGGTAACGCCTCTAAGTTTTTACATTTTATCAGATATTTTAAAAATTCTTGAACGTTGCCATATTAACTGGTGGGCCACATTTCTTTGAGTTCCCAAGTGTCTTCATTTACATGTCCAGGTATTGACTCTGAAGCAAAAGATATAAATGGTCAGTTAGAAGCAACGAGATTTTGATACCTGCCATGCCTACCTATATGTTTCGAATCCAACCTGCTTCCAAAGCTTCTAATGTGCTGTAGTTGAGGTTTCTTTTACATCCAGCCGTGTCGACAGGACAGGACAGACAGACAGACCGAGATCATAAGCTTGCAATCCGATTTACATATGTGAAATAATAATGGTGTTGAGTGAACGGGAAAACAACGGGCAGGTATGACGAGATCATAAGCTCTAATATTTACTTGTATAGACGAGCCAATAACCGCTTAAGTTAAAAATTACTTACAAATATATCTAAGTGGTTTTTTAATCTTATGTCTTTCTAAATACTTTTACCATTGGATTTATTCTGGTTAATTTTGAAAATCTTGCTATCGTTCTTATCTCTCTATTGGTGGACTAAGTTGCATCGAGTTTCCAAAACTCTATATTCATACAAATGGATATTGAATCCGATGTAAAAGGTGTAATTTGAGAGGTAGAAACACATGGCTTTTTAGAACTGATATCGATATTGATTGAAATCCCTCCTGCTTCCGTGGCTTCCACTTTGATCTGGCTAGGGGTTAATTATTTCTCAATTGTGTTTGACAAACCGACGGACTCACAGATAGATCAAGATAATACGTTCTCAATTCGAGTTAATAATAGCTATTTAGTGAGTGAGAAATTTATTACTCTTGTAGCTAGCAAAGTGATATGACTATACTTATTTTGTTGTTGTTCAACCTTGATGACAGTAATCCTTGAAACACATACACATATACACAAAACATATATGCATATATATATATTGTTGGATGGACGCGAATTTAATGAAAGCATAGTATGTTAGTCTGTATTATAGGAAAATTAATGCAAATGTTAATCATATGATTATATATCCCAATGTTGTCTTCACCTGCGTTTTCAACTTTTTTCATCTTTTTCCACGTAAATAATAGTTCGGGTAGAATGATTATTCGAAAGTATAAAGTTAGGTTGTTCTTGATGTTTGTTGTCTTACGAGGGATGGAAGAGGTTGCATTTGATTTATCTGTCGAGATGGAGACGAAGAAATCGTCGATGTCATCATGTTCAATGTCAAGTTTAATGTGTGTTTTAGAAGGTAGTTTGATTAAACAGTTTTCATGGACTCATATTTCTTATTTTGTTATCATGATTTGTTTGAAAATTTTCAACAATGGTCGATGTCAATTGCTACGAGTAATACAAGGTGTCCCACGAGAGACTAGACAACTTTGATGGCTTGTATCTTCAAAAGTTCTCAACTGAGTTTTAATTTGAGTATCTTAAATTAAAGATATTATTTCAACTTACAAAAATAAACTAACAACTTTTGTATTCAGACGGATTTGTAACAAGTGAATGTAAAACAAAAAAATGTGTATAAATGTTCTAAAGAAATCTATATTCTTGACCAAACGTTGCTTTTGTGCAAAAACAATCCTTTAAAAAACAAACGTCGAATTAATCATGGAATTTACTCAACAGCAAAGAATCTTGATAATTCAAAAACATTCTCCACTTCAAACTTTCGATGAAATTCTATCCGATTGATGGATTTGATTTTGAAAGTCGGGTCGAGAAGTTTACTTTACTTAAAATTACTTCTTGACTTTGAATATGAAACTGGGAATACAAGTTTGAGAAAATCGGATGTTAATTTGATACAGCCAATTAAATGTAAACTAAAACGATATGAAAAATCTCCACTTTAAAGATTATTTATTGAACAATTTTCGAGGGTCACGTAGATGGATGTCATTCAGGTATAAAATCTACAAAAACTATGAGTTTTACATTAATCGATGACAAATTATAATAATCTATACCTTTAAAATGTATAATTGTTATTTGTCATACAGTCAGTAAATGCTGCGATTGACTCAATTTCTAAATAAATACAAATTCAAATTAATGATGTATCTAGTAATACATACACTATATTACCAACACTTGAAATACGACTATGTTGAATTGGAAATGCAACTGCAGTAAAATTGCATTAAAAGTGGTGGAGGTGTCGTGATCGTGGATTTTTTTAGTTAGTCGTAAGGAAAAGTATGCCACAAAAAAGGAATCATAGTTAAGGAAATACAATTTCATTTAGGGTAGTTTGGGGTTTTTAAAGTGACCCCAATGACACCAACTTTTCCTTAATGGCAAGATTCCGGAACCTTAACTAAAACATTCTTGTTTTAAATGCATCCGTTATTATTATGTTTACAGAAGCTGGAGGTCTATCATTTGAAGTTTTCAAGTATAAATCAGCAATTCTATTGTAAAACGACGTCCGCTCGCTGTCACTTGTTTCTAAATCCAAAAGAAGACGAAACATAATTAAAAGACGAGTTAAATATCTCACCTTGACCGCCCTGTTCAACAAAGCGATGAAGATAGTTAAGGTCGGAGGAGGTGTAAATCAGGCAGACAATCCACCCGATTCAGCATTCCAAGAAGGACTGATACATCCCCTGTTTAATGATATCGTATGTTCAAAACCCTCAATTATTCATATTCCAAAATGTAGTTACATATTGGATGTAATAAACTTTTAAATAGAAACTATGGGTTTTGTTTTAGATTTTGTCAGAATTGATGTCGTTCCTTGCAGTTTCGGACTTGCGACAGTGCCGACTTGTGAACCCAACCTGGAACACAGCGGCCACACCTTATCTAAAGAAAAACGCTTGGCTAAAAAGTTACAAGAGGAGTTCAGGAATTGGAGATGAATTGTTGGACGGGTCGTCCAAGTATCTGGATAATCTTTGCTTCTCTGATCTAAGTCGTGAACTGGAACTTACTGAGCTCGGGCGGTTTGGAATTCAGAACTTGAGTGTATACCTTACACCGTTCCTACAGAGTTCTACAGCAGAAGGGAATCTTTTGTCATTCTTAGATGACTACCGAGAAGAGATCAAAACCCTTGACGTATTTGTAGTTTCAGTAGACAGCCAGACATTGGAACTTCTTGCAGCCGTTTTACTCTGTCTGTCGAACCTCAAGGCCTTAAAACTCAGAGCGTTGGATTTTTCATTCGGACCAAGCAGTTTACTACCAAATGTCTGTCAAGTCAAACTCCTACCCGGAATTCAACAGATTGATATCGTGAATGAAAAAGGGTACCCTCAAGTTAATGGCAACATTGAAGCAAATAATCACTATGAGTTTCTAAAGCGTCTGTTGCAAACTGTCCCTAATCTGAAAAGACTCAAACTTCTTAATTCAGATGCTTATGGTGTACAAAAACTCCAAATGGAACATTGGGTTTGGAAAGCATCTGAAGGGACTGAGAATCCTTATTTGCGGCTGTTGAAGGATGAGGGAAAGGCCCTTTGTCCTCGACTGAAGGATCTATTCTTGTCAGACTATTTGTCATCATCGGACCTGAAACTCATCCTTGATATGGATATCCATTTTCGGCAAATAGGAATACCGGTCCTCATCCAGTCTTGTCAAAGTCGTGCAAACGCAATACCGGATCCTGCTGCAGTCACACTAAGTTTGTTGGAACGGCATCAGTCCACCCTTGAGGTGTTGGAGTTGCAAATCTCATTGTTGACTGATGAAGATGATCATCCTTTAATGTATTTGAAGTTTCCGTTTCTGCCGAATCTAAAAAAGATGTTAATCGAGCTTGATGTTGACGAGGAAGATGATTCCAAAATAATTAATTTTGACCCCTTGAATTATAAGATCCAGTTTCCAGCTTTAAAGGAACTCTGTGTCTTATTCAAGCTGGATGATGTTGAAGAAAATGTGACGACATTTGAAAGACGGCTTGACCTTTACAATCAACTATTTCCCAATGATGGTCAAGTGTGTCAAAGCCTTCAGAGACTGAGTCTGGAAATACCGGATCCAGAACTCATAGAGAAGAAGAAAGTGAAGGCTGTTTGTTCTCAATTCATTTCACGGCTCGACCTACTGTTTCCCAACGTCCACAATCATGAGAAAGTGAATGCATCCAGAGCGAAACAGCTAACCGAATTGAATGAGATTGAAGGTAATGAGAGCCATAGAGTTACTCGTTCCAAGACAAAGATTTATAATTGAATACCGGTTGTAATGTAACTAGAATATGATGTATGAGTTGAGTTCATGTTCCTTCAAAAGTTATGGTTATTTAAAAATATGTACTCGGAGTTCATTAGTTGTCATTCTAACTTTGATTGATTTTGAGTTAATGATTTTACTAATTAATGTTTGTTGGTTTTCAATTTATGACATTCCTTGTTGGTACGTTATAAAGGTCTATAATATTTGAAAAACTATATTTATTAAATTTTATTAAATTGTACTCTTAGTACTAGTGATGTGGAAACTTTGAGCGTAAAAATGATATTTTAAATCAGCTGATGATTTCAATTACAAATACTTAAACAGATGTAACAATTAATTGACTTGCCGATGTATTAAAATATTGTTTGATTTGTTAACATGTAGAATTTTTGATGTTATTGCAGTCTGATTTTCACATTTGATTAAAAAACTAGTAATTAAAAAAGGTTTATTTTATTTTCGAGATATAAACTCAAAGTACTTAACATATTTAGAGAGGTTATGAAGCTATTTAGGGGTTGGAAGGACTAAAGGCTCTGGTATTAACCATCCGCTCGTTTTACATATTTTGTTGAAACATTTTATTTCCGTTAGAAAAACAAATCTTGAACTGTTTAGAGCCATTTCGAATGCAATTTAAAGAAATTTAGCATAAGGTTTTAATATTTTCAAAATCCTTTAATACCTATTCTTATTTTAAATTTTATATTAGGGATTTGAGGACATGGGGTCACTTTGACAAATCAACGTTGGCAACCAATTTTGGCAATAAATTGTACAATTTGACAAACATGAAAAATAGTGAAATTGATGAAAATTAGCGAGTAAGCCGAGTTGGCAAAAAAGTTAGAAAGTTTTGGCAAACACGTAGAGGATGCTAATTTTTAATTGATAATTCAAATTGCATTTAGATTTGAACAGGTAACAGCATTATTTCAAAGCAGTTAAAACCATTAGTTCAGTACTTTGAAAAATATTGCGTAGGGAAACTAACCTTTGAACCATTCTTTCCCATACCTTACTGCAATGTCTTCAGTCGAGTCAAAGCAAGAATACCAAGAACCTCTAATTTCATAGAGGGTTGGCATCACAAGTTCCAGAGAATGCTAAAACAGCATGACCAAAGAATGTGGAAACTCATTCACTGTATGCGACGAAAGGAACAAAGCCCTGGAAATGTATAGCAGCAAATGCTGGTAAGGAACCGGCAATTGAACCTACAGGTTAAGAAATTCAGCATGAACAACTACATGACATTAGACCTACAGAAGCTGTATATAAGCAAGGCAAAGCTAGAGACTTGTAATTAAATATGATATTGTAATTAAATGATGATTTGAAAACTAGGAAAATGAAATTTGGATGTTGTATTTGACTGATTTTTGCTAAATTATACATTGAGTTTTTTTCAATTTTTTCTTAGTAAAAAAACAGGATTAGTAAGTTGGTCTACGATTAAAAATTATGAAAAGTATGTTGGGAATTTGATTTTTATCGCAAATGAAAAAATAAAATGAGTATGATACACCAATGGAGTTGTAATTTAATGTTGATTTTGAAAATCGCAAATTCGTACCGTCTGCACGTTCAGATTTTCGGTTGGAGTCGAAAAACCGGGTGAAAATCGAATTTATAAACAATTCGATTGCAATCAATTTCGGATTATTATACAGACCGCTTTTACTTGAAAGGGATGATCAGTTAGAAACGGCTACTGGGTTGACGTCAATTCAAAATATTAAGGGAGGGTAGTAAAATGCTTGGTACTTTGTTCATTGTAATACCTTGTCACCAAGGTCCTCAATAATAAAATACAGATTGCTCGATAATCATACCAACATGGTCACAAATTCGAAATTAATTTTTTTGATTACATACAATTTTAAATCTATGAACTGGTTTAGAAGGGGACAAATAATCAAGTCGGACATAATTTGGACTTGAATATTCATTTCCAAGGACAACAACTCTGCTTATAGATGTTGAAACGATTAAGGGACAAAATGAAACTATAAACTTCAAACTGTCGAAAACATATTGTCCAAACTTATATTGAATGCTGACATGTAAAGAAATATTTTGAAGATCCTATACCTGTGTAATATGGTTAAATGTGTGCTTGAAATTTTTGACTTTTTTTTTTGAAAACTTTAACGTCACCGAACTATTTACTTTATATACTTTTGTACTAAATGACAATTTTTCCCAACTTCCCACGTTTCTGGCAACTAGGAAAAATTGTCATTTAGTACAAAAGTATATAAAGTAAATAGTTCGGTGACGATAAAGTTTTCAAAAAAAAAATTAAAAAATTTCAAGCACACATTGACCATATAACACATGTCCTTGCTAAAAAAAACTGAAAACTTAATCGTCACTGAATTATTTAGTTTTGACACTTTTGTACTCAATGACAATTTTTATAGACGCTCAACTTGTTTTGAAACTAGGAAAAATTGTCATTTAGTACAAAAGTACAGAAAGTAAATAGTTCGGTGACGTTAAAGTTTTCAGTTTTTGTTACCAAGGACATGTGTAACATGGTTGAAGGAGCGCTTGAGAATTTTTGAACATTTTTTTTGAAAACTTTATCGTCACCGAACTATTTACTTTATATACTTTTGTACCAAATGACAATTTTTCCCAACTTTCCACGTTTCTGGCAACTAGGAAAAATTGTCATTTAGTACAAAAGTATATAAAGTAAATAGTTCGGTGACGTTAAAGTTTTCAATTTTTGTTACCAAGGACATGTGTAACATGGTTGAAGGAGCGCTTGAGAATTTTTGAACATTTTTTTTGAAAACTTTA
>JAQFZA010000712.1:0-14221 GCA_034695115.1 Desoria olivacea | reverse complement strand
AAAGTCTTTGTAAAATTAACAGCTCCAAAGTGCATCAAAGACCAAGAAGCCCGAGCAAAGATAGGCCTTCGAAAAGTTTACGAAAAAACATTGAGCAAACTCCTCGTAAGTGATGACGACTCTTAGGTACCTTTTGACCCATATGAATTCCAAGGGAAGAAATATTACCATACAACCAATCTTTGTAAGCTGAATTATGATCAGAAGGTTCCTCCAAAATCAAAATTCAAGAAATGGTACCATGTATGGCAAGTAGTTTACGAAATTGGGAATTTGTCCTAGCCCTTCATTACAGACAGACAATGAACTCAAATCTTTACCTAAAAGAGTGCATTTTGAAGCGTTTAGTTCCATTTAGTTACAATCATCACGGTAGAGTTACATATTTTGTTCTGGCCGGACAAGGCCACTTGTCATTATACTGCAAAGGTGATAGTTCGTAAGTAGCAAAAACATTGAATTTGTACAGTAGAATAACAACTCTCCAAACGTACCCCAGGCTAGCGGAATCGAGCGTTTTGTGCAGAATGCAAGACAAAACATTCGAGTCAAAAAGCTCAGCCAAAAAAATTGCGAGATTTTTGACAAATTTGAACCAATATTAGCCAGAGAATTACTGAAAAGTCGTGAAAAGCCATGATGGACGGGGCTTACCAAAAACTGCGCTCCATCGCTTACAAGGGAATTCAAGAAGCTTTGGTTATTAAATTTGAATTACGTATTATTTTTACTTTAAAAAAAGACCAAAGTATATAAAATCCGCTACTTCGTTCAAAAGTTACAGCGATGTGAATTTTGTCTTTTTACTTACCGGACAGCCCCTTATATAGTCCTTTTGCCGTGCGTGTGTTTTAGACTCAAACGCATGGGATATATTCCTGTATCTGATATGTAGTCAAATTAGGAAACCTGGGATTCCAATCTCTTGTTTATTTGCTTATACTTGAAACGATCGAAGCGAATTTAAGAACGAATTTGTGCATTTTCAAGTACCGATAATGCATTATGGATTATGACATTTTCAAAGTTCAGTCCCAGAAACGGACTAACATTGTTTAGTAGATTCCAGTATGCCCGCATGCTACGTCTTCTCTTGTCTTTGTGAGACTTTTTGTATCAAGATGATGCAGCTGGGGATTTGGTTTGGTTTGACCTTGATATGTCAAATGTCGTGCTCGATATATCTGATATACATATACACTAAGTGACCAATAAGATTTGAAAAGCCTAACGAGAAAATTCCTTATTTGCTTTCTCTATCATTTTCATTATAACATAAAGTAAAGTGTTAAGTAAAGTGCATTATGAATGCTACTGGGAGTCTCATGAAAGGCTTTTGTGAAAATAAGATCAAGACCACATCAAACTCGACCAAAGCATGACCTAATGATAATGATAGGCCAAGATTTAACTATAGAGTACCCACATGAAATCCTAACTCTTAGAACAAGGAATTCAAACTGGTTGCACAATATTACTCCGATGTAGTTACAAGTTACGAGAATAAGCTATCGGTTATACCAAAACGTGTGTCCATGAGATTTTTTCGGTTTCCACAAACGATTTTTCTAGCCTTATGTTTCAGTTGGCTACTGTGTGCACTTGTTATTAAAGTAAGACAGGTCATAATTCCAGTATGATGGGATCGGCATTAAATAATTGCATGATATTAGAGGTGTTGTGTTGTGCTATGGCAAAGGTAGTTGATCTCAAGTTTTACAGCATGAGATGAGTTGAAATATGATGATTTCAAAATGAACTCTGTATGAAGTCTGGATCACATCGTTCAACAAATATTGGTTCATAAGGAGTGTCTGTTTTTGCTTTTATACTGCCGAATAGGTTACAATTCCCAGAGTCGATAGCCTCATCTATATATTTGCAATGTGATAAACGTACGTATGTAGGTACATGTACACACACATACATGTAATGTAAATGTAACAGTAAATCTTATTTTCATTTTGTTTGTTGACACGATAGATCTGGGTCGTCATAAGAACTTCCTCGTCCCTGGAACCACCTTCTCGTGGATCTTCACTTCCATCGAGAGAACTCGGATCGGTTATTCTGCCCTGAACCCGGGTGAACGGATGTAGTGCTTGTTCAAGTCTTCTTCTGAACCTTACCGTTGACCTACACGGTTCAATCAAAATAAGCGGAATCTTGTCTCTGACTCCTAACAGTGTTTTACATCTTGCAGAAGACGATTAAACCTCCGACTTTAAAAAGTCAACATTAGGACCTCCTAGATCCTGTTTGTAATGAATCAAGTGGACTCCACAGTCGATTCGTTTTCTTAAGAATGAGCTTGCTGAAAAAAAACTGTTCATTGCCATAAATTAGCCAAGCTAAATATTGTATTTTTATTCAAGTGTCGTCGTAGTCAAAGCAGATGAGATTGCTACTTCTGAAATTTGCAATTTGATCGAAGGGAAGTTACAAGAAAACTGCAACCGGGATGTTTATATTCCAAAACGTTTAGACTAGACTTATTCTTGAAATAACGAAACAAACTAAACTCGGCAAAGTGTGCTTTTTGATTACATTACGATTCAAGAAACATATTTCCAAACACAGATGATGGAAGCAAGGTGGAAATCGTTTCCGTTTGGGGGATTTTTAGTTGTTATATTCATGTTCCAAAACTCAGTGGAATCTGTGGTTGCGTCAGAGTGGTCACTTGGACCAGTAGATGAATATGTCATGGCATGGATAAATATCACATACATTGACCCCGAAAATGGAAAGCTGCATACTGAAAACACAGAGGTGAGTCCTACTTCAAAATATATACTTTTAATGCTTTTGTAATGATCCTATAAACTAATTTCCGGGGTAGGATGTAGATGCATGCGGTTGTACTGTTTAGATGTACAAATCTAATTAGATTCCAAATTTCGGTGTACCAGAAAGCTGTATTAGATTCTAATGCATGTTTTTAATTTGCATAGCTGTTGGAGCGTACGTAAATCTCCTGCGTTTAGAATTAGAATGAGTAATTGAGTGTTTTAATGGTTTGGAAACTTCGGCTAATCTGTACAGGACAACAATTTCTAGAGCAAGTTCTGCTTTTCAATTAGATCATTGAATTAATTTAACTTCAGGGAGTCAGCTCTGGTTACCCACAGCGGGGTTAAGTTCTGCAGATCAACATGAAAAGTTAATGGTTTACATGGGAAATGTATTTACTCTCGTACAGGTGGGAAAGTTTGGGATGGGAAAAACTCTACCTGCCAGTGGAGTAGTAGTCCATGTTAGGTCGAGACGGGGCCCTGATGGTAAGGTGAATCATTATGGATGTGAGCCATTAGTAAGCGATTCCATTCCAGATGGTCCCTGGATTGCTCTTATCAAACGAGGAAAGTAAGAACAACGGAACAAGAAGCTATTAAACCTTAAACGTAGAAAGGATTAAGGAATAAGTTGGTACGATTTACTAAAAACCCTGTTCTTCTTTCCTAAGCTGTAACTTCGACCGAAAGTTGGAGAATGCTCAAGCACGGAACGCTGTCGCAATGGTAGTTTACGATCTTGAAGACAGAGACACGCTTGAAAAAATGGGGCTAAGTAATTGCAGAAACTGTAAGTGAATGACGCTACTGAAATATGAGATCCAAATTTTTAATGACCTGGAGAAAATCGTGATTGATACTTTATGCCCAAATATTCAGGCACCATTCCAGGAATCTTCACGTTCAAGCGAATTGGAGAAGAAATTGCGAATGTGACTGATGGTGGAACTCGAGTTGACATGTTCATCACCGTGGGAGAAGTTTGTACTCGTCCTTACAGTGGCATCAATCGGTAAGAGGAGAGCCAAGAATTAATTAGAAATAAATTAAGTCCTTTCCATGTAGATGTCCATAAAATCCGGCTTATGACCTACTAAAACTGTAATGAGACTAATGACTCATTTCCTCATTAAAACCCGAGTCTTTAACTAATTATAAGGGATCGTCGAAAGTTGGGAAGAGGTCGGATAAAAAGGAAGGTTAGGAAATTGGACGATGTTTAATATCAAATGTATACATCCTTTATTTCAAGTTAACGAAAATTTGCAATCAACTTCCCATGTTGTTAAGACAGGTTTGGAAACGTTTAGTTAGTGCGAAACCACAAATCGAACTCAACTATTGAAGGCCAGAATAGGGCAACTGTCATAGAATAAAAAATAACTTCATTGATTAGATATGACCATCCTTGAGGATGTTGAGGAAGTTCCTTGTTCCTTCATAATTATTCTATTAGCCATGTATATACATCAATCCGGTAGTTCCAGGCACCTCAGATTGCGAAGCTGATTAAAAATTTCCCAGAACCCGCACTCAAGTCAAAGGAGGTGTTTAATTTCCATAATGTAACCTCTGTAATCTAACCATTGCCTACAGGTAGATTTGACGGCTTCACAGGTTAGACTAGAGCTGCAGTGTATTATGAGTTTAGTTCACATTGAGAAATTGAGATACCTCACTCTGAATTAAGTTCTGTTATTATCCCAAGGGAAGTAAAACTTATGGAAATTAAGGATATTGTAGATTATTTAACTCATCAGGTTTAATCAAACTTAGTGTACTTATAGAATCTCTCTCTAGGAAGCTAAAGTGTACACTCAATAGAAGGATACTAAAATATTCATGAAGAATCATTAAATCTGCGGTAGATTATAGAAACATCCATCATCGGATGTTTAAATTAATTCCCTTCCGTATTGTTGTTTTTTCCACGTTTTTCGAAACCAAATATTAGCATTATCAATCATTATAAATGAGTCATAACTTCTGCAGGTATTCAGAATCCCTTTGCATACTTTCATATCATTTACCGATCTACGATGCTTGTCTGAGCTAGACAAAATGTAATTACATTATTTAAAGCTGACAGCGACCGGGATTAATGAATTCCTTAATTTATTAAAAACCTGCTGAAGTAAGTCAGGAAAATGTGGCCCAGAATGATTCATTTAGACCTGCATCTTTTCAAATCCGAACGAAATGGAATCTCATTTAAATAACTCTGTTCATTTATTGCAACTGTTTAGGGCATTTACAGGATTAATTATGGCATAATATAGCAGAATGGGCAGTAATTGCAAAGTTTTACGGCTGGTTATAAAAGATAAGACGAAGTTTAAGAATACACAATCGTAGGGAAATAGGCAAAAAGCAAGCCAAAATTACAAAAATCGTAAAAAATCGTAGAAAACACTTGCAGTAGTCATAGAAACCATTTTGGAAAGTTATTAGCATGGAAATCAAATGTCGAAATCCAAGGAACGTAAAGATTACAAGTTTTCTATGCGTGCCTTGGTCGAAATTATCCTTTGAAATTTTTGACATTGTGAGTCCGAATCTGTGATAAAACTAGCACTGCCTTACCAAAGCTGATAGCTAAGTACCTACTTCGAATATGTCGGAAGACGTAGAAACATCTGAAACGAGTGCGACACAGTCTTCCAGCTCAGATCAGGATGTTTCTGTTAGCTTGTGTTTCTCCGCGAATCCTCCTATTTTCTGCAAGCCAATGGAGCGATGTAACCCTTATGTGCGTAAATTCCTGGAGTTTGTCATAAGCACGGATGCAGTCAGGTAATTAAAATGGCTAATGATGAGAAATGCGAATTTGTATTTTAAAATTAGTTTTAGTAGCCTCGTTGCCCTGCACCTTGCAGCAACGAACTACATATATGGCATGGTACAATGCGACATGAGAACATGATAGATAAGCACTTGACAGGCATGTTGTAGGTTTGTGAACAATTTATTATTTGTTTTTCAGGACTTCCGTTCTATTCGTGTCGATCTCCTTCATCGTCCTCATGATTATCTCTCTGGCATGGCTTGTCTTTTACTACGTTCAGCGGTTCCGTTACCTTCATGCTAAAGATCGCCTTGCGGTAAGACTACTTCAGTTTACAGATCATTATGTCATTATCAACTGTAAATCGTAGATGGATTCACAATGACGCTGGTTTGTTTAATTACTTTCCATTAGCAACGGCTGTGTAATGCTGCGAAGAAGGCTCTGGCAAAAATCCCAACTCGGAACATTAAGCTGACTGATAAGGTCTTAAATGTAAGAGCGATCCGATATTATAATGTGGCATTAATTTTTATTTTAATGGTTCGAAATTTTGCATTGAACCTGAATCCCAATGGCATGTTTATAAGAGGCTTGAATATTTTAGGAACTGAACGGAGAGGGAGAATGCTGTGCTGTTTGCATTGAGTTTTACACTTCTGGAGACGTTTTACGGACACTTCCATGCCGGTAAGTGGTGGCCTTAATTTCTAGTGTGAATATATAAACATTCTCTCGGTGCATCGATAAATAGAATGTGTGAAGTAATAACTGTTTGATTATTTCATAGGCACGAATTTCACAAATGCTGTGTGGATCCTTGGCTGCTTGAACATAGGACATGCCCAATGTGTAAAATGGACATTTTAAAGTATTATGGGTTCATTGTAAGCGGAAATGTTCTGTAAATAAAGTTGTTGGCTTGTTAGTTTTGCTGTTAAAATTTGCTTGATTGTACTGCAGTAGAAATTAGCTTATTAGTCTGCATGCGTAAGTTTTGAGGTGGTATTTCATGAGTCCACTTATTTAATAGTTTACCGGAAGCCAAGAGAGTATACTACATCTAGACATGGAGGATGGTGTCATGAACTCCTCTGAATCCAGAGAAACTGATTCTCCAACTCATGACCCACATAACCATCCTCACCATCACAATATTCGGTATTCTGACGAGGCCGAACAGACGGAGAACAATCCTCAAACATCATCATCATTATCCTTTCCATCTCAGCAAGTTGATGCTTCGATTAGAAAACCTTCTCTTATTTCTCTGGTAAATTTATATGATTTTCTTACAAAACTCAAGATAGGATAATCGATGCCTCGACTAACTGAACTTTTTAATTGTATCTACAGACGGTTGTTGCAGCACCAAGGGGCACTGTAACGGCTCCAACGTTAACATTGACAACGGATGGAATTGTGGTATCCGTGACAGAAAATTATAGCTCGAAAAATGGTAAAAATTGCACGCCATTAAAAAGCGATCGTTCTCCGGAGGAGAAACCTTCTAGTCCCGCAGAATATCAGCACCCAATGTGTTATGTTCATGAAGATGGAGAAAGCCATCATAGTCAAGACTCTACGTCAGACGTCAATGGAGTCTCAGCCTCTCATCAACCTCTTATTCATCGGGAAGGCTCAATTCACAAAAGTCAGACTCTGCTTGATAAAGAAGATGAAAGGGTAGCTGAAAAGGCATCTCGTACAGAATCTCATACTGAAGACTTATCAGCAACTATGTTGGACGATTCTGGAACCAAATCTCCATGCCAGGATACAGTACCTTACCAAAATGCTTCAGAAAAGGCGGCTGAATGAATGCTTATAGCGGTTTCAATCATGTATATCCCGAAATATCCGTGCTTTTCCATGCACATCGATGTGTTATGTATATTGTATTTTGATCTTAAATGAGTCACAATTTGGGAAATGTATTCTTACGAGCTAATCTAAGCTTGCGTACCAATGTTCTACTAGAAATTACTATGTATAATGATATTTATATGTATAGCAACAAACAATCTATGAATTGCAAGGATAATCCGTTGATAAACTAAAAGAAATCAGGTTCTACTATAACACGGCTTCTAGTATTTCTTGTATATATTTGGCATCAGAAAGAATCTGTGATTTTTAATTCCAATGTATTGGCTGAACTCTGTTTATAGTCAGACCGAATTTATAGAAGTTTATAGGTTCAGATTTCGAGTTCTGTTTTGCATGTAAGATGGTTGGATTTCGATGGTGCTAGTACTTTAGATTTTTAAGAAACACTTTTTAAGATGAATATGAATTAGGATAATGTTAAATACAGATATATACGAAGCTCGAAAGCGCGTATTGAAAATTCATTTCGTGAGGGCGGATTTAATACGATTTTTGTATGATTAAGTTATGGAAAACCATACCGGCTGAGTTTATTTTCCATTTCCTTTGTTCTTACAAACACAGGAAGATCAGTATGTCAGATAAATTTTACCGGCGAAACGGTATCGTGCAGCAGCCTGCAAGTACATCTCAAAATGTACTGATGAAGGTCACAGGTTTCAGTCGAAATGTTTAGTTCTATGGATATAATACAGAACTTTTTATACTAAAGTTGCTCAATAGTCCAAATATTTTGAACTTTTAAGTCCAAATTTATTCTACGCCCGTCTTAAGTGGACATGTTAAGACCATTTAACATATACTGTAGAGTTACAACTGGATGACAAGTAGGTTTTTGAAAGAACACCAATTGGCCAGGGGTGGATTTATATCATGAAGTTGACATGATGAGTCGCGATGCTTTCGATAATCAAGTCAAATCAGTTGTAAATCCGACGCTTGAATTAACTAAATTAATGACTAACTGTAAGGTCTATACTCTGTGTGACTCGAAAGTGTTCGACTACTGTATTCTACTGTAATTATGCCATATTTACAATACGAACCTCTCAGTTTTATCATACACGGAAAGGGCGTAAGGGTAATCTCAGTAGTTTTCTTATACGTTAGAATTAGAAATATACCTACTTTCAACTTATGTGTACAACTACGAGCGTTTTCTCCCGAATTTCTATCTAACTATTCTGATAATAATACTGAATCATGATAAATTATTGAATTAAGCTAGTCAATGTATGACTGAGGATTTGACGGTAGAAGAATTCTAGTAAATTCCTTAGATAAATTGGATTCTTGGAAAATATTTATTTCCGTATTGGTCTGATATTCATATTATAAACATTCGGTTCATATTAATAGTATGTATTATAGGTTTATGTTAATATATTATTCACTTTGTTGAAATTGTAATGTAAGTCCTGAATTTACAGATGGATGCATAAAATAAGAACAGTCACGATTCATGCTGCCTTTTCCAAATCCCATCCTTCTTTGCAATGTAGGAAATGAACTTCGTCTGCATATCAGTCCCCTCCATGAGCCCATCCAACAAGTCCTTATATCTTCTCAGCTAAGCAACTCTTGTTCATCCTTTCCATCGCTCTGCGAGTCCTCCTGTAGATCAGGATTAGAAATCGAATCATCCTTTTCCCCAGAAAAAGATTCGGCCCCTCCAACAGGAATAGTGTCCTCTCCTGAAGTAAATGTCGAGTAATCGGAAAAATAGGATCGGAAGCTCGTCTCATTCAATCCCTTGACTTTCAGGTTTCTAATCGTTGGACTCTTCTTCAAAACCCATAGCAGTCGACAGTCCAGACTCATCCCAAGGGTATCCACCCTCCCAATGTTGGTTAGAAACAGAGACTTCAATGACGTCAATCCTTTAGCAATAGTCTCAACACTGGCAGAGCTTTCCATGTAAACATTTCGAAATAGAATACTTTTCAGATATTTCGATAGAGCTTGTGGATTTTGAAGCCGTGGGGCCCCACCACACCACACCGCCGTTGACCACAAAAGTGGAAAGGAGATATATATGATTACTAAATAGCCATTACTGATTATCATATCATAAGAGACCTAAATTACAATTGACAATCATCCAAACAAATAAATACTAAATAAATGGATTAAACTTAAACGAATCTAAGTTACTTGAAATGAAGAAACGCATAGGTAGCTTGTTATTTTTGTAGACTATTCGTTCCGTACGATGTAGCTTTTAAAATATACAAGATACTCCTATTGAAAGTATCTAATCGGTTAGGGTTCCAATTCCAACGACCAAAAATTAATCTAGGAATGTTAAACTCCACCTCAACCAAATATCATTCATCTATTTGATCCTCTGACAACCAATTTCTAACAATATGACTAAGCGGTTCAGACTTCGGAGGCATAACTTTGAATAACTGATTTGGCAGATATGAGGATAAATTGATCGGCCATATTTCGGCAACAAGAATCAAGAAGGCTGTTCCCAAAAGAAGAGACGGAACAGGTCAAAGGAAAGAGGAGGGAGAAAATAAATATTATATTTATGTGAAACAAAGGAGAAGAGTTTACCAGCCCACTTTTTCCACCTACACTGTCCACACCTAGGAATTCTGGTCTGCTGGACTCTGCCGGAGACTCTGCTTGCGGTGCCACTGCCAGATTCTGCCACAGAAGTAAGAAGAAGAAGTAAAAAGTACATAAGAGAAGAAGCCGCCGATTCTACAGGTTCCATCCAAGTCACAAACTCCTTGAGGTTCAAAGTTTCTTCAAATTCCTCGCCAGCGACCACCCCCACTGTTGGAATGAGTGACCAGAGCAATGCCGAGATTCTGCCTGCTGAAATAAGGCATGACATGTTCCAACTGGCAGAAAAGCTGAAAAAGGACATCCAGTCTTTGGGAGGAATGCTGTGCTTGAAGGAGGTGGAATGGAATGTGATATTGAAGTTAAAGAAGCAAAAAGAAATTGAACTTATTCAATCACAAAGAGAGCAGACCGTGATGGATGTAAACCGATCTACTGCGAAGAAAGTCGCTAATTTTCCAAACTTAGTTGCTTGGGCCCAGCAAGATAATGATATGCCGTCTCCCACTGGCAATTCCAGTCTCTGTGCGGACGGTATCGATGAAAAGGTAAAGGGAGCAATGGAGTCATGGGACGGTCATATTCGCAATGTCATCGTGAAGGCGATAGAAAATTACAGCAAAGATGATCCGTACAAACTGCTAGGAGGAATCGGAGGGAAGAACGGAAACAAAGTCGGCAATGATCTAGAGGGGACATGCGGTCTCAATGCAAACAGGTCAATAGTCTCAATATTTAACATTTTATAAGTCTAAATAATAATCAGAATTACATCCGTAAATCAGAGAGTTTAAAATATATTTTCTCAATTACGTGTAGATCAATAGATCAGCTCGAAATAGCTACAAATCTTGAAAAAGCGCTCTCAACGGCTACAGGCCCTACGAAGTTCACAGATATGCTTATGCAAATGAAGAAGGCCCTAGATGTGAAGAAGGAGAAGGAGAAAGCCGCTAAACGTGTGGCAAAAGAAAGTAGAGAACCGGCCTTTTCCTCTACTTCCCTCAAATCGCGGTTCAAGAAGAAGTGGTCTCCTAGGAAAGATATTAGATTGACACTTGGAAAACGTGCTAGAAAAACACAAAATGTTAACGGAACCGTTCAAGCTCCAACTCCAAGCTGTCAAAACTGTGGTCAAAAGTCGAATTATGTTTGTGCTGGATGTTCAACACAACGGTATTGTTCTCGAGATTGTCAGGTGCAGTTGTACTTAAAATATCATTGTCAGATTTTCTCATTCGTCATTCACAAATTGGATTTCAGTTTAAGTGAGTATAGTAATGGATTTTTTAATCAGGTGGCTGCATGGGATGATCATTCTCAGACTTGTCATCTTGTCGGCAGGATTGATCCGGTACATCGTCCACAACCTCTTCATTTTTTGGACGGCTTCGGCGTGACTAGTCAACAGGACAACTTCTGACTTCTCCACTTATTTGCAGTAAAAACAAATGCTATGAAATGAAGTAATTACTTAGGTTCTTACGATTGGCAAGTAATATATTTTTATTCACTGATTTGGCTCATCTTTGTTCATGTTCGTTGTTCTTCTCTTGTATTTAACTATTCATGCAATGAAACAAGTTATTAATTAAATTTTCAATAAATTTTGTAATTTATTTGTGGTTTGTAAAGCTTATTGTATTGCATATTGTATTATTCAGAATGACATTTATTTGTTACCAATTATTCGTAAAATATTAAGTTACCCGACTTTTTTTTAACAAAAACGTCTTTGGTTTATCTATTCGAGGGTCATAAAGAAAATTCTACTATGTATTAAGCATTAGGTGTTGCATTGATTTTTTTAAAGTGGTAACGGTAAACGGCTGGAAGTAGTACTGCCTAAAATTACGGTTGATTAATCTGAGAGATAATCTCTAACAATTCCTTATAGCAATTCCAAGTTTTGAAGACTTTAGATTATAATTCAAAAAACGTTAGCAACGTTTTATAATGTATAATCCTCGTTATAATTGTTTTAACACCACAAAAGTGGAAAGGAGATATGATTACTAAATAGCCATCACTGATTATCATATCATAAGAGACCTAAATTACAATTGACAATCCAAACAACTAAATACTAAATAAATGGATTAAACTTAAACGAATCTAAGTTAGGTACTTGAAATACGCATAGGTAGCTTGTTATTTTTGTAGACTATTCGTTCCGTAAGATATAACTTTTAAAAATATACAAGACATTCCTTCCTATTGAATAAGACGGAGAGGAGAGAGGGAAACAGGACAAAGGAAAGAGGAGGGAAGAAGAAGAGTACAGAAAATAAATTGTATATTTATGTGAAACAAAGGAGAAGAGTTTACGAGCCCACTTTTCCCACCTACACTGTCCTCACACCAAGTCACACGTAGGAATTCTGGTCTGCTGGACTCTGCCGGAGACTCTTCTTCTTCTTGCGGTGCCACTGCCAGACTCAGCCACAGAAGTAAGAAGAAGAAGTAAGAAGTACATAAGAGAAGAAAGAAGCCGCCAACTCTACAGGTTCCTACATACTGGAATGAAGTAAGAAGAAGAAGTACATAAGAGAAGAAGCCGTAAAGGACTCCCACCGGACCTTCAGGCACCCCAACCTACACGGTGAGTTCAGTCTTCTCCATTTCTCATTTATATTACTCGCTAGTCGCTATCCACTAGCGTAGTTTTTCCCGATTCTTTTCAATTCACAATCCTCCATTTAAACTTTTCAAATATCTTTAAAAGAGGAGATTCACGAACTGACGATGAGGAAACGGGGAAAGCGGGGAAAATGCCAGACTACACCGATTACGGTTGTTGACAAGGCCGTCGCGAACGAGTGCGTCCAAAAACAGAAGGAGGAACTGTTAGTAAAACTGGAAACGACATTGGCTGAGGGAGAGAAAATTTTCCAGGACTACTTGTCCGTCGTTCCAAATGGTAAGAACAGATCATCATGCTATTATACAATTTTATACAAATCAGTAATAACTATAAGGAGGTGGTATGTTATAGCCAAATTTTAGGGTTTGAATTCGTCACTGAAACTGCAGTTTTTCTCGTTACTCGTTGTAGTTCATAGTTTGAACTCTAAATTGCTAGCATGTTTTTTCCTTGCAGTGGTCGACTTAAAAGTAATCAAGGGTAGGGTGGAAGCATCCGGCATACACGTGGTGCGAAAGTACTTAGTCTCAGAGTACAGAGTGGATAGCATCTGCAACACGTGCCTGACAATCGGTATGTTTGAAGCTGATTTGAAAGTATTGAGTGCTGAGGACATGAAAAGCCTGAGCGATGAGTTGATGACGGTACGTGTTCGTGAAACTCTTTAGTAGTAATCAATGTATTACTATCGATCTCATTTTCAATAGTTTAACCGCATTCTAATCCGGTTTTTATAGGAATTAGAATCAACAACAGACGGCTTTCGTAGAACTTTGACTGATAGAGCTATCAATCACAATTTTCTGTTTAAGGAGCATCAGAAAAAGCTAAATGAAATCTTCGAACGTAAGATCGCCTGTTGTCTGAATTTTACGGATTTGCGATATGCTGTAGAGCAGAGAATATCGTTTATATCGTGTACATTCCAAAATTCTGCTGACGGGAGCTTCCATTGTCGATTTCAGAGTTTCAGAGCGTTCCCCCCCTGCTTCAACCTCCAGAAAGCGCTGACGGTGGTGATGATGGGAAGAAGTTCATTCCAACGCCTGATCCGATAACTAAAACTTTTATTATCGAGCCAGTCAAAAAAGAAATTTGTGGCCACTTTTATGGAAAAGAATCAATTCTTTATTTTATAAGAAACCATGCTCGTGTTCGGTAATTTATCTTTTTTTTTATGATCACAGTCAATCGTGGAAAACGGTAAATATTAGTACGTATGTTACTATTGGGGTTGTTTAGATTCCCCGGATGTTCCAAGCTGTTCCTTCAAAAGAATAACAGTGTCCGAAATGCTGAACTCAGCCACACAATTGCTGCAAAGGTGATAAAAGCCCAGAAGCGAAAGGATACCACACGTCAGTTTTAGAAGCTTCAGCAAAACTGTGTGCATTGCATTTGGATGAAGATGAATGCCAGATAAGACATATTTAAATTTTAAAGTAGCTATGAACTGGTCTTGCCCTTTGTGTGTACCTGAATTTGTACCCTTAAAGAATTCGACATCATCTATTAACATTGTAACAC
>JAQFZA010000711.1:0-14224 GCA_034695115.1 Desoria olivacea | reverse complement strand
AAGAAATCCAGAGCCGTATTTACGTCATCTTTATTTTCAAAGGATTAGAAGCATTCTCTATGCATACAGCATAGTCTCCCCCCAGTGTTTGACTTAAGATGTATGGGTATATGGTATATGGGTCATACGAGTCATTTGTTGAACCGAAGGCTTGAATTTTCAGACGAGTAGTAGAAGAGGATAAAGTAGTTATGGAAACAATCTTGGGATTGAAGGGGACGAAGAAAAGTTGCCATAGGAAATGACCTCGGATTCCTTGTAAATAAACTTGGAAGTTGAGAAGCTGAATCCGACCTCCAATTCTCATCCCGACAGTTCAGAAGTTTCCTTCTTCGGACTCAGAGTTGGACGGGAAGATGTGCCAACACTCTCTTCGGACCCAGATCAAGCCGATCTGGCTAAGGTGTATTGCAGGATGGGAAATCGTACGTGTCCATCCACACATCGTCCATCTACACTTTCCTCCTCCAACTTATTTCCGGTCCTTAACTTATTCTTTGTCCTTCCTCAGTTCTATTGGTGTTGCATGGGTGGCTTATGCTACTCCTGGTGGTACTATCTGGACAGACTCAATATCCGCCGCACGTCCATCGGTGGGCTGAATCCCGGGGATATCCTTTACCAGGGGGCCAAACAAGAATACGATGCGATTATCTACGACTGGGGTGGGTACTTATCTCTCAACTTATTCCTTCCTTAACTCAAAGACTTTAACTAATTCAGCCTGTCCTTACGATTTGCAGATGTCGGCCTCTGGGTTCACATTTGGATGTGCCTCGGCTTCGTACCGATTTCTTTCATCATATTCTTCGCCATGCACTACGTAAGATTCCAAACCTATCACATCCTTGAAATGAAATGAACTGAAGAAGCTTAGGAATTCATGACCTTACGACAGAAAACTCTTGTTTGCAGAAGATGAAGTCGCTTTTGATGCTTTATCTCGGCTTGTCGACGTTTTGGGCCTTTTTCCGGATTTTCTGGATGTTCTACTACCCTGAAGGATTCCAATTCCTTCACTGGTACGAGGCCTACTGGTTAGTCCGAATCTACTTCGACTTGTCCATCTTCAACGGATACTTGGACTTTGTAGATCGGGAAGTGGATCGTGAGCAGGTGGAGTTGCCCCTCATGATCCCGTTGGTCGAGGACACCCGAGATTGGCGAGGAGGCAACATGTATCCGGAGTTTCCAATGTTATTGGATCCAAGGCCAAGACATCATGGAATCGGTAGATTCACCCTCGGTCCTGCATCGTATGATCCCACTGAGGCGAGTTTGGCATATCCAACCTTCTTCGTAACTCCAGACCGCTATGACGGACATGACATTGTCGTCGTTGATGAGGATGCTGATTTGCCACTCTGAATTATCAAGTGAATGTTCCAATAACTTTGTACACTTTCAAATGCTCAATAAACTTGGAGAAATGTCATCTCAACGTATAAGGGTTCTCTGAACTGGTGGTTATTATCAGCTCCATTTGAGGATGACTGATGTTGTGAAGACAGTAAGGAATTACAACGTTAAGGGTCATTGTTGGTCATAGTAATTGTAGCTTATTTCTCGCATCCTTCCCAATTTGTAGTTGATTAAGTCATATTAGGGTTGTTTTGGATCAGACAGCTTTATAGTCTAGATAGTCACCCTTCCAGATTTTGGGAGTTTCCTCAAGATTACAAGACATGGGGAGTAATTCGGATGCTTTCTAATAGTTAAGAATTGAAGGGATTTCATAAAAACTGAAGGAAATTATATCGTTTATGAATTTACAAACCCAAATATCATTTCAACAGAATGCTTAGAGATTACAATAAATAATAATTATTATAGTCATAGTTTAGATTGGCACTTGAATTCACCCATCAGTCCTGTATTGCAAATAGCTGCTACATTATTCCTCAAGCTAAATATTACTCTGTGGTTTAAGGTCTAATTCAGGTAACAATTAAGAAATTACTTGTTTCTATTCAAATTCAATTTGAACTAAGTTTTACAAACTAAAATCAGTAGGCTTATACTTTATTCTTAGAAATGCCAACTGTCTATGATTTGATCCCCATCCCCAGGTCACAGGTGTTTGACCAAACCAATTAGAATTATTTACATTAATTTAATTAGCGAATGAGAATTTACACTTAAATTGTGAAGAAGTGCAAAGCGTTTTTTTTCTTTCTTTTCTTGGATGTTTGCATTTATGACTTGCTGATCTCGTTTTTTTAATAAATAATTCTAAACTTGTAGTCTGACTTCTTAATTGTACTACTTACTCTAAAAATAAAGGTTTAACTGGATGCAAGAATAGGGATTTTGTACATTAATGAAAGGAAGGATCTGATCTAATAAGATAATCATCTCGTATTATTATAAATAACGCATACAACATGAATTAAAAGTGTTGGATAAATATAAATTACTTTTCATTAAAATAAACGTTAATTTACAAACAATGATTAACATTAAGTTTTTGCAACGAGGACAAAACTAATTGGTGGGTTTAAGGATACTGAATGGATCGTTCCCAATATTATTATGATTTTATGTGATTGTGTTAGGTACATACTTTTTACAACTTCCAGAAACTTAATCGATTTCAGAACAAGAAAATGATTTCGATGGTAATTTGCTCAAAATAAAGTGTATGGAACACAGGGAGGTCATAAATTCAACATGGAGGAAGTCGACAGGGTTTCCGTTTAGACAGACGACGTGGACATCTCCTACCGTCGTTCTGAGGCTCCACGATGATATGCCTCGTCTTTGTCAGGTAGCCACCCGTCCCACAGGTCTCAGAGCATGGAGACCACTCGGACCACGACGAAGTGACACAATCCACCTTAGGGGGGGTGTCGACCTCCATAGGGTCAACTACTAGGCTGTCTATCATAGATTCTGGGAATGTCTCTTGAATAAGAGGCTCGGCAAAGTTTAAGTCAACTCTGTCTTCCGTCTCAATTGGTGGCTCGGGATGAAAATCCGGAGTTCTTTCTGTTGTCCACACCGCCTGCTATACACATGTGATTTCAAATATTACAAACACTTCTAATCAAATGCATTTAGGCTTTGGATTTAGAGTAAAGTCATTTTTGGCTCGGCGAAGGATACATTTACTTAAAAAAACATACCGTTGATACCGGCAAATAAATATCTTCGTTTCTAATGAAATTTGAAGCCCCCAGGTCCAAGTTTAAAACTTCTTCCGATTCCACGCCCAAGGCTGGAGGTGCCTCTGTGGTGTATAATTCCATTCTCTCGGTCGTTATAGGAATCTCTGTAGTTGTTGTAGTCGTCGTCACATTCTGTTTCGGTGTCATAAAGCCACAGACCTGACTGCATTCATCCTGCCGTTCAAAACGGTTTCGATTTCCTTTGCATCCACCGTACGAGAATGGAACACACCTCAGCTCATCTATGCTGAAGAAGTAGCGAATTTTATTTGCCCTACATGGACCAGTCTCCGCTGGCAAGATGCAGATCTCCTTGGCATCTTGCATCCCGATTCTGCATTCCACACCGTATTCCCCAGTACAATCCGTCCTTTGGGACAGTTGAATTCTATCGCACTTTTTCGGCAAGGGCTCGTCCGTAGGAGTCAAAAATCCACGGCTTCGAATCTGATAGCCTACACCACAAGAGACGCTACACGGGGCCCATTCTGACCATGGGGTCAAAGGGCAGTCTGGATCGGCCTGAATTTTATCATAAAAATACCACGTAAAGTGAAAATTTCCACTAGTTTACAAGACAGTTCACTATATCTAGAAGTTCCAACTTACAATGGCAATATTAAGGCCGGTGTCACATTCTCGTTGAGGTCCTTGACAAGCTTCGGTCTGGGTCATTTCCATGTTGCATTTCTTTCGACCCATGTGGTTTTTGTACCGTCGATTTCTTGTTCGTGTCCCCTCACCACAGGACACGGAACAAGGCTTCCAGTCTGACCAAGCTGTCACTGCACAGAAGTTATCGATTTCTTCAATAACATTCCCCTCGCTGATAAAAAACAACATTTAAAAAATGACATCAGTTTAATGGAAGTAACTGGAAGTCTAAAAAATCCACATTGGGTTGTTTGTTGTCAGAAGGTCTGAACTCTAGGACAAAGGCTTACTCTGGAGGACATGTGGCTAAATCCCCGAGGCACATTTCCTTCTCAATGAGTTGACGATCACATCTCATCATATCTGCTTTGACTGGAAGTGCGTAATTCCGCTTTCGCATTCGAAGGCCTTTGCCACACGTGACTGAACACGAACTCCAAGATGTCCAGTCCAGTACAACGCATTCCGCTAGAAGAGTAATACATCGTGACTACATTAAACTATGCATTACGTATTGTTAGTAGCTGAGAAGTTCAATTCTGAAACATACGTCGATTGACATCCTCCGTGTTTTCGGAGAGATAAACTTCGTGGCTGGTCTCCGAGGTCCGGCTGGTATCATTACAATTTTTGGGGTAGATTCGCTGACGACGAATGTGAACTCTTGCAAAAGGCTGCATTTGATTCTTCCCTTGAGGATCATAGAAGGGAGATCGCGGATCATTAGGATGACTTCCTGTCAGAGCCACAATTTTATCTCGAGGCTCCGTTGGTGTGTTTGGAGACTAGAAACGTGAATAAAGCCAGGTTCATTTATCAAAACAACGAAGGAAACCAGTATGGGTTTGAAAGTCAGTTGAGCCAGAAAATGTGGACTAACCATATACGTGATTCCAGTGTCAGTTCCAGCATCATATGGAAACAAGTCCAGCTGAGTGTCCTCTAGCCATGTACAATTTTTGAGGCATAATTCCAGGCCGGATATTCCGACAATCCAATCAGGTGAGGGTCCAATCATCGATACTAAAGACATCAGGTGATGGTTTCTGTCAACACGGAAGGCCGCGGAAGTCTTGCCCCGTTCATTCGGATGCCAAAGCCCTCTCGCCTTTATTATCGTGTTTATGTGACGGCTCTGTGTTAAAATAAATAAGTACGGTCATCAGGCTTAGGAATTACAACGTATGGTCTGAGATATTGACAAGAAACGTGGCCATGTCTGGCGTACTTTGGCTTTTAGTTCGTTTTCCAGATGTCGTGTAGCCCCCCACTCGGCCACTTGACGAATCCCTTCAGATGCAACGTCTCCTGTTTTCCAAACGTAGTAGTCGGGAGAATGAGAGGCTCCGATTATGTCACTGAAGTGCAGAAGCCATTCGTTCTCAGGGAAGTCCTTCGGATGTGTTTCTTTGGACCAAATTCCTTCGAAAATCACCTAATCAAGCAAAGTTCAATTAATAAATACAACCTTCCATTCCATAGAATATCAGATCAGACACATGCCTCATATTTTGCCTCGTCACAGGCACAGCATTGGCTTGATTCAAGGGGTGCAGTCTGTGAGGCTGGTGACTGTGAAGGGGTAGGACTGCTGAGGGCCTCTGGTTCTCGTCGAACCTGCGGCTGGCCCTGAATGTGATGGGAATTGATATGGAGGGAATGGCTCTGGAGATGTCGGACCTTCGGGGTCATCGGGGGAGGCAGAGTTGTTTTTACTTTCTGATCCGTCTCAGGGCAGACCGTTTTGGTTAGTTGACCATCGTCCATGTACCATACGTGTGGTCTCTCTACCAACGTTACCCTGGAAGCATACAAAATTACTGAACTTATTTCAAAGTCTACATTCTTCCAGTTTAGCTCTAGACTCTGAATATTTTAATTTTTCAGCACATAGTAAGACGAACATTTTGTAAATTCTGAGATTATTGAACAACGCCTGTTAACCGCTATACCGGTTACCGCAAAAAATGTTGCTGTATATTAAATCATTGTAATATAATCCTTGGAACTGGTACTCCGTGCTCACTTGAATGTAATGCAGCTGGCAACAAGGACAGAGGGGGCAGTCCAAAGAACCGATACTTCAGATTTGGGCTGCCGATTTACACTCGTCACTCCATCAGGACATGTGTCCCCAAATCGAGTATGAGTGTCGTCGATGATATGGAATATGCCCGTTGTAACCAATCCCGAAGGTCCCATCATTGCCTGCTTTTCGGATTCAGCGACGAGTAAGAACTCTGTGAACTTCTGCGTACTATATCGCGTCTTCAGTCCTTGGATGGTAACTGTACAATATTCAGAAATCACCTCAGTCCCTCAGACTTGAATTCTTATAGCAACTTAAAGTTAATTAAATCCTTACCAGTGTAGACCTCATTAGGAGAATATAGTCCACGGTTAGCATGAGAACCGACAAGGATGATCCTGAATCCCCCATCGCCCTCCCTTTTGGTCGGAGTGTGGCCTTCTGGGCGTCGATTGTCACATGCCAAATGCTGACCTTCGACCACCACTGAAGTGAGAAAGAAACTCAAGCCGAAAAGTAATAACCTTAGCCACGGACTTGTCCCGGCCATTGCCAAAATTCAAATTAACTATTCAAGTTCGCAATTTCTAGAGGTCAGGAAGCCAAAAGGTCTTTCTTTTTGGAACCCAGCCGACTAACTATTCTTGTCTGTATCGTTGAGTTGGAAATGGAATATTCTAGAGGATCTATGCAGACAGAGTGTGACATCAGATTATGGAATTTAGGGAATGAATGGGACAACCTCATCCAAGCAAGACCAAATGTTCATCAGTCGGATTAACTGAATGGATATTCACGGAGCTCGTCTGGAGGCTCAATAGGGAAGTCATTAGGGCGTCCATCCCCTTTCTCCAAGAATAATATTGTCATACATATGGACACTCTACTCAAGTCCAACTTATTGACTCGTAGTTCTCCTGTCTCTATTATTATTATAATTTATAATCCCTCACCATCATGTTCTTCATATTATGAAACACATTGTCGGATACTGTATGGCAAAGTTAAGAGGCTTCGACTTGGAAGTGAGGAAGCCAGAAAAGTCCCTCTTTTTGGGGAAGACAAACGAGGCCCCCATCATAACATTACACAAACATAAGTCAAGTTAGGCGATATTATTGGAATCTCTCTTCAGATTCTTCTTTACGTGCCTTCTGTCAAGTACGAGATCGTAGATGTCTAGAGCTAAAAAGTACAAACTAATAAATCTGCTCTGACAGTAATTAGTTTGAGATGATGACATGATGTGATGATGTTGAGGCCAAAGTTGACAAACGGACCTCTTCCTATACTCAAATACAAACTGAATCTACTGCGTATCATCCTTATGGACTATTTCCCCTCTGGAGTCTCTGGCATTAAACAACAACATCAAACGGGCTGCTCATAACCTACGTGTGTTATCAAGTTTGAATGGACTTCTTTCACATATATATGACCTCCTTCACTATTAAGACGTTTCATTTATGACACTGAATTCCCGTCATAGTCGTTCGTAGGTTCAAGGGAAGTTGTGACTTCAGTTGGAAACTGAGAAGGAAGGTGACATAACCATTAAATTGCAGTATGCCTAGACTGTTATGTTCAACCAGTTTAAGACTCTCAACATTTAAAATATATTAACTGTTTAGAACTAGGCTTAAATTATCGTTTTAAATCGTTAAACCAGATTTCCGAATTCGGACTTAACGAACCCCTGACTTGATCAAAAATTCAATGAGTGAGAAAGTGTCAACACGTAGAAAATCTTGCCGGTTGGATTTATTATAATAAAGGAGTTACTTAACTACGTATGTTCATGAAATGTCAAAGTGAAGTGATAACTGCCAGAGACTATGCACTCATATTAACAGACTGTAATTTGATGTAAACTTTTGAACCTTGTACATAACTTCCAAGAGGAAAAACATTAGAATGGATGAGCTACCACAAGGGGAATTGCATAGGAAATGACGGCAGATGTGGATTTATCTGTGCATTGTATGCAGTCGGGGTTTTAAGATTTAACAAGCTGTATGTCTTAACTGGTTAGTAAGCCTACATAGTCTTTCCTGGAATTAGCTATAGTGGAGCCTGACCCTACATCTCTCTTGGCTTCGTACTAGCTCCTAACTATAGTTAGGGAAAGCAATGCATTAACTTTGTTAACTCCACAGCCTTATTTCGTTATGCGGTTAACATTCTCAGGATTCCACTATATTCGAGTAATATTAAGTCACATTACATTTTAATTTCTGTTAAATAATTATAATGGTATCGCCAATAGGGTAGGATAATGTTTTACGTTAATGCCGTTCTTTTGATAAATTCTGCCTAACAATTTTCCAGAATAAATTGATCACCTCCGTTTTCACGTTTTCAAAAACGGATTTCTGTCCCTAAAATGTGTGTAAAATTTTGCAATTTACAGAATAATAAGTAATAGGAGTAGTTAAACTAGTAATCTAAAATGCATTAGTATATCTACTCCTATTATTTATAGTATTAGGACTTGTAAATCAAGAGCCTGAGGACCATTCACAATTTAATTGAGGTTTTGAGACTCATTGTGACTCAAGCAAAATTCCAGTACAGACACATAAGAGATTTATTATTATGAGATGGAGAATGGGACTTGACCTGCATTTTGACGTTGGAGTTGCATAAAAAATCTTCTCTTAAGTACAAATAGCTTAGTCCCTCATGAACATGAATGGAGGAAGAGTTAACCCTGATTTTGGATGTAGTGGTGGCAGTGGTGCAGATAATTGGCTACAATTAAACTGACCTTCGGCCAATAAACAAACAAGCTTGAAGTCAACTAAAGTAAACGAAATGCGTGCTAATAATATCGTTTTTTATCGACCATAAACTCATCTCCCCTCTTCATCTACGCCTTGAAGATGATGCTTTAAATATGCAAGGCAAAATTTGTATGATATTACAAGGAAAACTTCATTTTAACTTGACGTTTAATTAATTGTTAATGAACGTTTAATTTTACATTAAAGCAGAGATTTCCAAGAAAATTTATTTAAAAAAAGTTGTACAAAAGTTGAGAAAATACGAAGAAGTTGCATTATAATGGCACATTTAAAACTATAGAGGGAGACACGAACATTTCGCAAAAGGATTTGAAGAACGCAAGGATTAAAACTCCTGTTGAGACTTCCACAGGGTTAGAAGTGCTAGCAATGTGTCATTAAGAAGTAACCTGGATCCATGTTTACAGCCTGGTAAGTAGGTGTTAGGTCGGAGGTGATAAAGTCAGATGCTAAAGTACGTAGGGGTGATTTTAATTCAAGTGTGCTTCTTGAGCTGGTTCCTCCTCCGCCTCCGCTGGGACGATGAGAGGATTGGGGAACATTGACAAGTTTGAAGGTCGAAAAGGAATCCACTGTTACAGTCTTTGATTTCTCGACAGGCACAGTCGCAGGTGACAGGATCCCAGGTCTTTTGGGGGTCAGCCACACACCGGTCCTTCTCATTCTCGTTCCGACATGCACAGAGGCACTCGTGCTCCTTGTAAACTTGTCGGAATCCGCAATCCTGGAAAATAGTTGTCAACAAAAATTTGAAGTCACTAGAATTTCAGACATTTCTTCTAAAAAAAATAGTCCGTCGTTCGTCGGAAGTCCTTATCAGGAAACTCGTAGACGGTTTAATTGTTCCTAAGACTTCAACAACGGAAGAATACATAAAATTCCAGTCATCCACTGTCCAATTAAACTTACCTTCTCTTTGACTCGACATCTGCATTCACATTTTGTGTGTTTTTCCAGAGGAACGTCTTCCTGCTCCACAAACTCCAGGTTTGTATTGTTTCCATCGCCAATGTATGCAAGCTTCCTCACCTAATACAAACCAAAGTCATAATGAAAATAGTCCGTGCTCATGATAGGATCAGCAATGTTTAATGAACTCCTCAATAACAATTTATAAATAAACTTACAGCGACATTGACGGTAGTTATTTCACTGGGTTCGCATGCCAAAATGTCGGAGCCACAACAGCCTCCACATCTACAGGGAAGAAATGTTTAAATCCCAACTTCATGGGTACGATAATGAAATGATAAGGCTGAGGTCATCATGATTTCTTACCTTTCCACACGGACACATCGAGGGAAGTAGATAATATGCGGGTCAAAGGTTACGGGTACTTCGACGGTTTGTTCTTCTGGTCTGCAAACGGCGATTGGTGGAGGCTTCTCTGGAGCCGCGCGGGTTGGCCCGAGTCTGGACGTCGGCCCCATTCTCTCTAAGACGCAGAATTGAATATTCTTTTCATTTGAACCTTTGGATTTGATAGTTAGAGTAATTGACATGCAGTAATTGTAATTACGAGAGACCGCAGGGGATTGAGGAGTCTGAATCGATTGGCTTCCTGGCTGGCTCACCAAAAAAGGTCTGTTCAGGGCTGCCATTGACACTACAATCTGCTGGCCTATAAAAAGCTCAATTTGGTTATCCAATCGCTTAATCAGTTTTTGGGCTTTGGGAATTTACACATATCCTCCCACTCTATTACTACGACGAGGTGGTATGCGTTTTAGGAAACATGTCACCGGGACTAAAATCTGAAGGTTAAAAAGAATAAGAACTCTTCGTTGTGCTTATTCACTTATTGTTAGTTATCCAATATCTTCAGTCATGAAGGTTGAAGGTCGTACTTTTTCTTAGTTTGATTTGAGATTTGGAGAGTCCTAATAAATATTTGAAAAATACTCGTCTGAAATAATAATTCTCATTTCTGCATTTTTTTGTCAAAACATTTCAGCGTATTGGAATTACTGACAATTAATAGGAACCTTTTACAGGATGTTTGTATTATACCCATACATTCATCATCTTTAAAATTCCAATACCTGAGAACAGATTTCGGATATTTATAACAAATCCATCCAGTTTTATACGAAAACAACAGTTCCACTGTTAAACAATTTCATATTATTATTATCCCAGCCACTTTTTAAACCTATTGAATAGATTTACTCAACTCATTCTTTTCCTAAGCGTGTTTAAACGGTGTTGACTGTAAGTTGTATGTTCGATACGTTTAAATGCATTCCTGCCAGTAAAAAAGGAACAAATTCTTGTAAATAAAGGTAGACAAATGTAGGAAATGTTATGCCTCAGGAATGTAAAAGTTCTATGGATTCAGTTCTTAATAACTAAAAGCCAAGGAGTAAGAACGAGAATTGAGAGAAATGACAACAATTAGCAAACAATTACCATTAGCGTCTTGAATCGGTTCTTGGTCCTTGGCCCCCACGAGGATCTGCTCTCCAGTCTCCTGAATCTTCTTGATGTCCACATTTTTGACATACTGTCGAACTACTTTGGCAAAGTCTGTCTCACTTGACAAGGCCCTCAGGACGTGCAAAGGAACCTATACACAGTAAACATTTACACAAGCCAATTACAAGGCCTCATTCTGGAATTGGAAGATTTTGAAGTAGGAATTCAGAGCTGGATTTACTTACCTTGGACCCACTGTCATGAGAATAGGATCCCTTATGGCTTTGAGGGAAGACAATTTGTGCCGAGTCCCGTCCACCGATCCCATTCTGCCCCCCATTACCCCCTATACTTCTCGTCTGACCAAATTCAGAGATGTTGACATATGAGACTCCGGAGGAGGAAAAGTCTGAGGACGAACGGGAAGATGTGAAACTGACCACCCCCATTAACATCAGAACTTGCAGTTTTAACATTTTAATCCTGTACTTCAACTGCCTGTACTTAGTTTATAGTTTATCTATTTATAGGCCGAATCTTGTCTGAATGCGTGGGCTGTGTTTTAGAATAAAGGTGTTTCTGATGTCCATGAATGCAGAACTTGCAACTTGACTCCTAATACAACTTGACAATCACACACTTTGAGATTGCCTTACCAACCCTCGCTTCATGAATGCAGAGTTGTTGATGAGAACTGAGGACGGAACTCTGCCTCGTCTCAATAAATAAACTTCATGCATGTGTTTGCGTAATTGCTAAATCTCCAACTTAACTTTGCATTCTATTAAACTACACGAGCAGTCATCCTGCCAAAGGCTTGTCGTACTTTCCTTCTCCACACTAATTCTCTCGTGTCCTCAGTTTCTCAAGTAAACTCCCAGAAGATGAAATCTGTCTGCAAAGTCTGTAAATCTGCAAAGAGTTTAGGTTAAAAGTTAAAAGTTAATTTCAAACTCCAAATTCAATTCATCCCTCAGACGGACATTTATTAGAAATATTTAAATCCTAATTCCTAAAATGATGACTTCTGAACATAAGAAGCCAGAAGTGGGCTAATGTACCAAACTCTGTCTCGCTTCAGCAGACTGTTCCCATGCCTGGACGTAAGATTGGATCATTCGACACACCGACACTGACACATGACACATCATTGCAGTGTACTTCATTTACATTTTAATTGCATCGTTTCCCTATAATTTAGTAATAATAATAATAATTTAGTTGCATCATTTCCTTAACATCAGTTTCATGTGTCAGTGACTAAGAAGGATAAGGTGGACAGGTTGGACTCAGAACTCCGTTTGAGAATAGTCCCTCCACCAAGCCTCGTAAAGCAGATGGAAGGAGGATTTATCAACACGGAGTTCTTGGACTTGGCGTCTCACGTAATATAAATAATATTTAATAATAATATCTCCTCAGTCACTTGAGTTAATAAGCAGCCTCATATCCTCATAAAAAATTGGCACGTCCTTTGTCCAAATTGGGCTTTGGACGGCCCATACCCTCCGTTACACAAACATTTATAACTCAAGTCTGTAATGTACATGTTAATATGGATGGAACTACGGAGGTGTGAGTTCTGCAACATCCCCCTAAGTCAAATGTCCGTGATAAGTTTGCTGAAAAGAGGAGATTGTGAATTCGTGGAATTGGAGATGAATTCGTCAACGAGGACATGTTTGCAGTTAAATTAGGAGTTGCATATCCCAACTCAGTTTCACGGTAATCCCCACAGAATCATGCTTGACGTTAAGTTTACTTTAATTGTCATTGACGGGAATGAGCCCTTTCCATCCTGTCCTCTGGAAATTAAAAATATAGCTTGAATCTGATGTCTGAAACTTCTGTTTCTAATACACATTTATCCACATTTACAATAAATACCAACACGTTACCAAATTAAGTAACATTCCATTCAAACTTTCAAACATATTATATATATGTATATTATTATTATTATACCATGATCTTTTCGATTTCCTTAATAAAATTGAAATACATTTAAAGAAGACATAAATAATAATAAATAAATGAGTTATGAATACTCTATCCAACAACAAGAGGAATACATATGCCTTCATTGAAGTTAAGATGGTATTGGAGGGCGTATAATTACAAGGGATATTGCCACTAGTGGGAGGACGGATTACAATTCAGTTAGACACATTTCTTAAATTCATTTACATCCAATTTATTCAGTTTTCAGGTGGAGTTAATTGAATTGCCAAAACATGTATGCAGTCTTATTTTTATATTTCAATTAAATATTTTTGCAAGGCCGTTAGGATCGTTTTTTGTACATAAAAAGGAGAAAGTCTGTAATGTGGATATGGATTACGGTTCTTCGGATAGGAGATATTGTAAGCTAAGCATTTCTTTTAATTTAAGTTTATAACAAGTACAAATCGATCAATTAGACAAAGGCATAATTACACATAAGATTTCGCATAAGATGATAGAAAATCTTTCAACGAAGGACCAGAATTTGGTGGATTCTTCTTAGACTTAAATAATACATTTCTCAAATTATCCATTTCCTTCTGCTTGACAGCCGTGGCTTTCATTGCTTTGGTCTGATTGACCATGAACTTGGATACTTTAGAACTTTGAGCGGAAGATGATGAAGTTGGTGTTGACGGTGACGCCGTTGTTGGTCTTCCGCTGCCTTCAGAACGTGACATGGAGGAATTCAAAGTGGAATGCATAGTCCAGCAGTCATTTTTCTTCTTTTAAATCCCGTCAAGTCAATTTCAAGACGTTTGTCGAGACGGTGGATTGGCCAAAATTGAATTCGTATAATGTTCAGTAGGCTTCTTCATCACAATACGACTGGATGGAAGTAGAGGAATGTCCACAGGTTATCTCCTGAATAATGAAAATAATAATTAAATCAGTTAATCGAGTTTCTCTATAAATATTTCCGAACCATATTTTCTGAGCTTACAATAACATTCCTAGGCTTTGACCTTTTAAGTAAAAACCTTCGGAATTCGGTTTGACTCAAAGCAGCATGGTTTTAACTTGAAGAACCTTCAGTTTGTTTCGGCATTAATTTTGGCATGGTATTAAAGGACCTCACAAACAAATTAAATGTCACTCATAATGTATTTTTTCCCTTCTCCAATCATTTGACCTCACAATAAAATTAATCT